>CAXIWR010000606.1:83565-168982 GCA_964036265.1 Daptonema setosum | reverse complement strand
CCTAGAAACATGTTCAAATTGCCGAAAAGTTTTTTTAATGGAACCCATATAATGGCACATGCAAGTTTTCGGGTCCCAAATACCGTAATTTTCAGTGGTCAGCAGGGCTCGAGCCTAGAATCATTTTTTCGGTAAATTCTACTGAATCCTAGTTGCAAACCACCAACTGGACCCAACTAGCACGAATTTTCGACCCTAAGTCGTTCGTGGCACCTGTGGTACACTGGTCATGGGTTCCACGGAAATGGCTCAAAATTAGCCAAAAATCGGCTTTATCGGCTTATATCTCGCATTAGGAAACTCGGATCGGCGAAAACTCGTTTTTATCGTGTAGAGCGTGTCCGAATTGACCTAGTAACATGTTCAAATTGCCGAAAAGTTTTTTTTAATGGAACCCATATAATGGCACATGCAAGTTTTCGGGTCCCAAATACCGTAATTTTCAGTGATCAGCAGGGCTCGAGCCTGGAATCATTGTTTCGGTAAATTCTACTGAATCCTAGTTGCAAACCACCAACTGGACCCAACTAGCACGAATTTTCGACCCTAAGTCGTTCGTGGCACCTGTGGTACACTGGTCATGGGTTCCACGGAAATGGCTCAAAATTAGCCAAAAATCGGCTTTATCGGCTTATATCTCGCATTAGGAAACTCGGATCGGCGAAAACTCGTTTTTATCGTGTAGAGCGTGTCCGAATTGACCTAGTAACTTGTTCAAATTGCCGAAAAGTTTTTTTTTAATGGAACCCATATAATGGCACATGCAAGTTTTCGGGTCCCAAATACCGTAATTTTCAGTGATCAGCAGGGCTCGAGCCTGGAATAATTTTTTCGGTAAATTCTACTGAGTCCTAGTTGCAAACCACCAACTGGACCCAACTAGCACGAATTTTCGACCCTAAGTCGTTCGTGGCACCTGTGGTACACTGGTCATGGGTTCCACGGAAATGGCTCAAAATTAGCCAAAAATAGTCTTTATCGGCTTATATCTCGCGATAGAAAACTCGGATCGTCGAAAACTCAAGTCCATCGTGTAGAGCGTGTCCAAATTGACCTAGAAACATGTTCAAATTGCCGAAAAGTTTTTTTAATGGAACCCATATAATGGCACATGCAAGTTTTCGGGTCCCAAATACCGTAATTTTCAGTGGTCAGCAGGGCTCGAGCCTGGAATCATTTTTTTCGGTAAATTCTACTGAATCCTAGTTGCAAACCACCAACTGGACCCAACTAGCATGAATTTTCGACCCTAAGTCGTTCGTGGCACCTGTGGTACACTGGTCATGGGTTCCACGGAAATGGCTCAAAATTAGCCAAAAATAGTCTTTATCGGCTTATATCTCGCGATAGAAAACTCGGATCGTCGAAAACTCAAGTCCATCGTGTAGAGCGTGTCCGAATTGACCTAGAAACATGTTTCAAATTGCCGAAAAGTTTTTTAATGGAACCCATATAATGGCACATGCAAGTTTTCGGGTCCCAAATACCGTAATTTTCAGTGGTCAGCAGGGCTCGAGCCTGGAATCATTTTTTCGGTAAATTCTACTGAATCCTAGTTGCAAACCACCAACTGGACCCAACTAGCACGAATTTTCGACCCTAAGTCGTTCGTGGCACCTGTGGTACACTGGTCATGGGTTCCACGGAAATGGCTCAAAATTAGCCAAAAATAGTCTTTATCGGCTTATATCTCGCGATAGAGAACTCGGATCGTCGAAAACTCAAGTCCATCGTGTAGAGCGTGTCCGAATTGACCTAGAAACATGTTCAAATTGCCGAAAAGTTTTTTTAATGGAACCCATATAATGGCACATGCAATTTTTAGGGTCCCAAATACCGTAATTTTCAGTGGTCAGCAGGGCTCGAGCCTGGAATCATTTTTTCGGTAAATTCTACTGAATCCTAGTTGCAAACCACCAACTGGACCCAACTAGCACGAATTTTCGACCCTAAGTCGTTCGTGGCACCTGTGGTACACTGGTCATGGGTTCCACGGAAATGGCTCAAAATTAGCCAAAAATAGTCTTTATCGGCTTATATCTCGCGATAGAAAACTCGGATCGTCGAAAACTTAAATCCATCGTGTAGAGCGTGTCCGAATTGACCTAGAAACGTGTTCAAATTGCCGATAAGTTTTTTTAATGGAACCCATATAATGGCACATGCAAGTTTTCGGGTCCCAAATACCGTAATTTTCAGTGGTCAGCAGGGCTCGAGCCTGGAATCATTGTTTCGGTAAATTCTACTGAATCCTAGTTGCAAACCACCAACTGGACCCAACTAGCACGAATTTTCGACCCTAAGTCGTTCGTGGCACCAGTGGTACACTGGTCATGGGTTCCACGGAAATGGCTCAAAATTAGCCAAAAATCGGCTTTATCGGCTTATATCTCGCATTAGGAAACTCGGATCGGCGAAAACTCGTTTTTATCGTGTAGAGCGTGTCCGAATTGACCTAGTAACATGTTCAAATTGCCGAAAAGTTATTTTTAATGGAACCCATATAATGGCACATGCAAGTTTTCGGGTCCCAAATACCGTAATTTTCAGTGATCAGCAGGGCTCGAGCCTGGAATAATTTTTTCGGTAAATTCTACTGAATCCTAGTTGCAAACCACCAACTGGACCCAACTAGCACGAATTTTCGACCCTAAGTCGTTCGTGGCACCTGTGGTACACTGGTCATGGGTTCCACGGAAATGGCTCAAAATTAGCCAAAAATAGTCTTTATCGGCTTATATCTCGCGATAGAAAACTCGGATCGTCGAAAACTCAAGTCCATCGTGTAGAGCGTGTCCGAATTGACCTAGAAACATGTTCAAATTGCCGAAAAGTTTTTTAATGGAACCCATATAATGGCACATGCAAGTTTTCGGGTCCCAAATACCGTAATTTTCAGTGGTCAGCAGGGCTCGAGCCTGGAATCATTTTTTCGGTAAATTCTACTGAATCCTAGTTGCAAACCACCAACTGGACCCAACTAGCACGAATTTTCGACCCTAAGTCGTTCGTGGCACCTGTGGTACACTGGTCATGGGTTCCACGGAAATGGCTCAAAATTAGCCAAAAATAGTCTTTATCGGCTTATATCTCGCGATAGAAAACTCGGATCGTCGAAAACTCAAGTCCATCGTGTAGAGCGTGTCCGAATTGACCTAGAAACATGTTCAAATTGCCGAAAAGTTTTTTAATGGAACCCATATAATGGCACATGCAAGTTTTCGGGTCCCAAATACCGTAATTTTCAGTGGTCAGCAGGGCTCGAGCCTGGAATCATTTTTTCGGTAAATTCTACTGAATCCTAGTTGCAAACCACCAACTGGACCCAACTAGCACGAATTTTCGACCCTAAGTCGTTCGTGGCACCTGTGGTACACTGGTCATGGGTTCCACGGAAATGGCTCAAAATTAGCCAAAAATAGTCTTTATCGGCTTATATCTCGCGATAGAAAACTCGGATCGTCGAAAACTCAAGTCCATCGTGTAGAGCGTGTCCGAATTGACCTAGAAACATGTTCAAATTGCCGAAAAGTTTTTTAATGGAACCCATATAATGGCACATGCAAGTTTTCGGGTCCCAAATACCGTAATTTTCAGTGGTCAGCAGGCAGTCCTCCGAACCCCAGACGATTTATACATTTCCACATCTCCGTTAAACACCTTTCCTGAGACCCAAAAATAGTGCGAAAAAAACTTGACGAAAACTCTGTCGACCGGTATTTTCGAAAATAATGCAGTGTAAAATGGAATGTGAATTTTTAAATAAAATAACGAAATTAATAAAAAAAAAACAATCGAAATGAATTTCGAAATTATTAGTATCATAAAAAAAAATTTTCAATCAAGCTCAATCTCAAAAATCAATCGTGTGGTTTTCCGTTTTTTCTTAAGTTGTTCATGGGTACAGCTCGTGGTGACATTATTTACCACGCTGAACACCGCCGCTTCGCGGTGCTCGGAAATTCGGCCTACGGCCGAAGCCTAACAATAGGTTATCGGGGGTTAACGAACAGTAAAGCTTTGCATGAACATTTAAAAACCTGTCACCTCGAGCTGTACCAAGAACCATGTAGAGACGCCATCAAATTGGTTCTAAGTCCGGGCTCAGGTTAGTTAGTAGTTAATCTCTTCATGGACGAAAAAGCAGCCAACACATGTTTTGAGCCGATGTTTTCCGAATAGATATAAAAATGATCATTAACCTACATATATGATCGCGCCTACGGAGCGGAACTCTTAAAAGCGCACCGTTCATTTGCGGAACTATATTAGCGGAACTGTTCCCATCGGAACCGTTAAGTGGGGATCCATACCCAGCGGAATTGTTATAAGCGGATCCGTAAAAATCGGATTTTTATAGACCGGATCGTTTTTTAGCGGAACTGTACCCAGCGGAATTTTTCATTTCCGGATATTTCAAAGTATAAAATCGGAAGTATAAAAATCGGAAGTGTTAAAATCGGAAACGTCAAAAGCGGAACTTTTAAAAGCATAACCGTCAAAAGCGGAACTGTTATAAAAGCGCCCTTCTTGAGTGGAAAACCACGCTGGACAACTCCGCTTCGCGGTGCTAACGGTCCAAGGCGGGGGCATAAAACTTAGGTTTCAGTGTAGGCTTAGGCTTAGGCTTAGCCTTCGGAGAAGGGCTCGGGCGCTACGCGCCCAAGCCCTTCCCAAACCCTAAGCCTAATCCTAAGCCTGAACTGAAAACTAACTCTTAGCCTCATACTCGGCGATCTCGCTTAGAACGAACAGTCTGTGCTAATGACTAAGCCGAAGCCTTATAAACAATGAAATAGGCCCTCCAAATGTTAATAGCAAAAAATATTTACTTCACCGAGTTCCGCAAAACCAATTTCCGGAAATTAAGGTTCCGCTGTCGTAAGTTCCGCTGAAAACACATCCGCAAAGAACGGTTCCGGAAACAAAATATCCGCTAATAAACTTCCGCTGGCAAGGCTTCCGCTTTTAATAAATCCGATTTTAACAGTTCCGATGAAAAAAAATCCGATCCATACAGTTCCGCTAACAAACAATCCGCACATAACAGTTCCGGAGAAAATACTTCCGCTAATAAACTTCCGCAAACGAACGATCCCTTTTATACAGTCCCGTAGATATGGGTACACCACATATATACGTTTGAAAACGATTAGGAGTAAGTGTGAGAACCTTGTTCAGTCGATTTTCTGAATTGAAATCACGGCAACTTTAGTTAGGGGGGTTTTCTACGGAGCCTATTTAACGACCCGTTTTACACTGACCCGGCGGTTTTTCGACGGGCGCCGGAAGGAATTTGGGCTTGGATAAAAAAAACAAGTGAACTAAAGAAAACTAACAATGAAGAACATTCAGGCAGGGCAGTAATATAAAAATACAAAAACGCAATTATTAAACCAAAATTCAATCACATGCTTGACAAGGAAGGAAAAAACTGACATATCAAACTGACCTCGAAAACTTGGTTTTCCGCTCTTGAATTATCTTTGTTGCTTTTAAATGACTATACTATGGTCCATCAATCAAACAACTTGATTGTGGGATGCGTGATTCAACATCTCCGCCATTTTCGGGGAGGACACGCATCACCACAACAAGCCGGTGATCAACGCCTTAGTCCGTACAGGTACTAATATTCGTCTTTCAATTACGTAATAATTTGCATTAGATTATTGCCGACATTTATTTTAATTTATTTTTAATTCATCAACAATTTTTAATTTAATTTAAATTTCGTTCTTCAAAAAATAAAAAAATCTCGGTCGACAGAGTTTTCGTTTCAAGCTAGGGTTTCAGGATAGGTGTTTAACGCATGTGGAAATCGTCTGGGGTTTGCAGTACTGCGGTCAGCAGGGCTCGAGCCTAGAATCATTTTTTCGGTAAATTCTACTGAATCCTAGTTGCAAACCACCAACTGGACCCAACTAGCACGAATTTTCGACCCTAAGTCGTTCGTGGCACCTGTGGTACACTGGTCATGGGTTCCACGGAAATGGCTCAAAATTAGCCAAAAATCGGCTTTATCGGCTTATATCTCGCATTAGGAAACTAGGATCGGCGAAAACTCGTTTTTATCGTGTAGAGCGTGTCCGAATTGACCTAGTAACATGTTCAAATTGCCGAAAAGTTTTTTTTAATGGAACCCATATAATGGCACATGCAAGTTTTCGGGTCCCAAATACCGTAATTTTCAGTGATCAGCAGGGCTCGAGCCTGGAATCATTGTTTCGGTAAATTCTACTGAATCCTAGTTGCAAACCACCAACTGGACCCAACTAGCACGAATTTTCGACCCTAAGTCGTTCGTGGCACCTGTGGTACACTGGTCATGGGTTCCACGGAAATGGCTCAAAATTAGCCAAAAATAGTCTTTATCGGCTTATATCTCGCGATAGAAAACTCGGATCGTCGAAAACTCAAGTCCATCGTGTAGAGCGTGTCCGAATTGACCTAGAAACATGTTCAAATTGCCGAAAAGTTTTTTAATGGAACCCATATAATGGCACATGCAAGTTTTCGGGTCCCAAATACCGTAATTTTCAGTGGTCAGCAGGGCTCGAGCCTGGAATCATTTTTTCGGTAAATTCTACTGAATCCTAGTTGCAAACCACCAACTGGACCCAACTAGCACGAATTTTCGACCCTAAGTCGTTCGTGGCACCTGTGGTACACTGGTCATGGGTTCCACGGAAATGGCTCAAAATTAGCCAAAAATAGTCTTTATCGGCTTATATCTCGCGATAGAAAACTCGGATCGTCGAAAACTCAAGTCCATCGTGTAGAGCGTGTCCGAATTGACCTAGAAACATGTTCAAATTGCCGAAAAGTTTTTTAATGGAACCCATATAATGGCACATGCAAGTTTTCGGGTCCCAAATACCGTAATTTTCAGTGGTCAGCAGGGCTCGAGCCTAGAATCATTTTTTCGGTAAATTCTACTGAATCCTAGTTGCAAACCACCAACTGGACCCAACTAGCACGAATTTTCGACCCTAAGTCGTTCGTGGCACCTGTGGTACACTGGTCATGGGTTCCACGGAAATGGCTCAAAATTAGCCAAAAATCGGCTTTATCGGCTTATATCTCGCATTAGGAAACTCGGATCGGCGAAAACTCGTTTTTATCGTGTAGAGCGTGTCCGAATTGACCTAGTAACATGTTCAAATTGCCGAAAAGTTTTTTTTAATGGAACCCATATAATGGCACATGCAAGTTTTCGGGTCCCAAATACCGTAATTTTCAGTGATCAGCAGGGCTCGAGCCTGGAATCATTGTTTCGGTAAATTCTACTGAATCCTAGTTGCAAACCACCAACTGGACCCAACTAGCACGAATTTTCGACCCTAAGTCGTTCGTGGCACCTGTGGTACACTGGTCATGGGTTCCACGGAAATAGCTCAAAATTAGCCAAAAATCGGCTTTATCGGCTTATATCTCGCATTAGGAAACTCGGATCGGCGAAAACTCGTTTTTATCGTGTAGAGCGTGTCCGAATTGACCTAGTAACTTGTTCAAATTGCCGAAAAGTTTTTTTTAATGGAACCCATATAATGGCACATGCAAGTTTTCGGGTCCCAAATACCGTAATTTTCAGTGATCAGCAGGGCTCGAGCCTGGAATCATTGTTTCGGTAAATTCTACTGAATCCTAGTTGCAAACCACCAACTGGACCCAACTAGCACGAATTTTCGACCCTAAGTCGTTCGTGGCACCTGTGGTACACTGGTCATGGGTTCCACGGAAATAGCTCAAAATTAGCCAAAAATCGGCTTTATCGGCTTATATCTCGCATTAGGAAACTCGGATCGGCGAAAACTCGTTTTTATCGTGTAGAGCGTGTCCGAATTGACCTAGTAACTTGTTCAAATTGCCGAAAAGTTTTTTTTAATGGAACCCATATAATGGCACATGCAAGTTTTCGGGTCCCAAATACCGTAATTTTCAGTGATCAGCAGGGCTCGAGCCTGGAATAATTTTTTCGGTAAATTCTACTGAATCCTAGTTGCAAACCACCAACTGGACCCAACTAGCACGAATTTTCGACCCTAAGTCGTTCGTGGCACCTGTGGTACACTGGTCATGGGTTCCACGGAAATGGCTCAAAATTAGCCAAAAATAGTCTTTATCGGCTTATATCTCGCGATAGAAAACTCGGATCGTCGAAAACTCAAGTCCATCGTGTAGAGCGTGTCCGAATTGACCTAGAAACATGTTCAAATTGCCGAAAAGTTTTTTAATGGAACCCATATAATGGCACATGCAAGTTTTCGGGTCCCAAATACCGTAATTTTCAGTGGTCAGCAGGGCTCGAGCCTGGAATAATTTTTTCGGTAAATTCTACTGAATCCTAGTTGCAAACCACCAACTGGACCCAACTAGCACGAATTTTCGACCCTAAGTCGTTCGTGGCACCTGTGGTACACTGGTCATGGGTTCCACGGAAATGGCTCAAAATTAGCCAAAAATAGTCTTTATCGGCTTATATCTCGCGATAGAAAACTCGGATCGTCGAAAACTCAAGTCCATCGTGTAGAGCGTGTCCAAATTGACCTAGAAACATGTTCAAATTGCCGAAAAGTTTTTTTAATGGAACCCATATAATGGCACATGCAAGTTTTCGGGTCCCAAATACCGTAATTTTCAGTGGTCAGCAGGGCTCGAGCCTGGAATCATTTTTTCGGTAAATTCTACTGAATCCTAGTTGCAAACCACCAACTGGACCCAACTAGCATGAATTTTCGACCCTAAGTCGTTCGTGGCACCTGTGGTACACTGGTCATGGGTTCCACGGAAATGGCTCAAAATTAGCCAAAAATAGTCTTTATCGGCTTATATCTCGCGATAGAAAACTCGGATCGTCGAAAACTCAAGTCCATCGTGTAGAGCGTGTCCGAATTGACCTAGAAACATGTTTCAAATTGCCGAAAAGTTTTTTAATGGAACCCATATAATGGCACATGCAAGTTTTCGGGTCCCAAATACCGTAATTTTCAGTGGTCAGCAGGGCTCGAGCCTGGAATCATTTTTTCGGTAAATTCTACTGAATCCTAGTTGCAAACCACCAACTGGACCCAACTAGCACGAATTTTCGACCCTAAGTCGTTCGTGGCACCTGTGGTACACTGGTCATGGGTTCCACGGAAATGGCTCAAAATTAGCCAAAAATAGTCTTTATCGGCTTATATCTCGCGATAGAGAACTCGGATCGTCGAAAACTCAAGTCCATCGTGTAGAGCGTGTCCGAATTGACCTAGTAACTTGTTCAAATTGCCGAAAAGTTTTTTTTAATGGAACCCATATAATGGCACATGCAAGTTTTCGGGTCCCAAATACCGTAATTTTCAGTGATCAGCAGGGCTCGAGCCTGGAATAATTTTTTCGGTAAATTCTACTGAATCCTAGTTGCAAACCACCAACTGGACCCAACTAGCACGAATTTTCGACCCTAAGTCGTTCGTGGCACCTGTGGTACACTGGTCATGGGTTCCACGGAAATGGCTCAAAATTAGCCAAAAATAGTCTTTATCGGCTTATATCTCGCGATAGAAAACTCGGATCGTCGAAAACTCAAGTCCATCGTGTAGAGCGTGTCCAAATTGACCTAGAAACATGTTCAAATTGCCGAAAAGTTTTTTTAATGGAACCCATATAATGGCACATGCAAGTTTTCGGGTCCCAAATACCGTAATTTTCAGTGGTCAGCAGGGCTCGAGCCTGGAATCATTTTTTCGGTAAATTCTACTGAATCCTAGTTGCAAACCACCAACTGGACCCAACTAGCATGAATTTTCGACCCTAAGTCGTTCGTGGCACCTGTGGTACACTGGTCATGGGTTCCACGGAAATGGCTCAAAATTAGCCAAAAATAGTCTTTATCGGCTTATATCTCGCGATAGAAAACTCGGATCGTCGAAAACTCAAGTCCATCGTGTAGAGCGTGTCCGAATTGACCTAGAAACATGTTTCAAATTGCCGAAAAGTTTTTTAATGGAACCCATATAATGGCACATGCAAGTTTTCGGGTCCCAAATACCGTAATTTTCAGTGGTCAGCAGGGCTCGAGCCTGGAATCATTTTTTCGGTAAATTCTACTGAATCCTAGTTGCAAACCACCAACTGGACCCAACTAGCACGAATTTTCGACCCTAAGTCGTTCGTGGCACCTGTGGTACACTGGTCATGGGTTCCACGGAAATGGCTCAAAATTAGCCAAAAATAGTCTTTATCGGCTTATATCTCGCGATAGAGAACTCGGATCGTCGAAAACTCAAGTCCATCGTGTAGAGCGTGTCCGAATTGACCTAGAAACATGTTCAAATTGCCGAAAAGTTTTTTTAATGGAACCCATATAATGGCACATGCAAGTTTTCGGGTCCCAAATACCGTAATTTTCAGTGGTCAGCAGGGCTCGAGCCTGGAATCATTTTTTCGGTAAATTCTACTGAATCCTAGTTGCAAACCACCAACTGGACCCAACTAGCACGAATTTTCGACCCTAAGTCGTTCGCGGCACCTGTGGTACACTGGTCATGGGTTCCACGGAAATGGCTCAAAATTAGCCAAAAATAGTCTTTATCGGCTTATATCTCGCGATAGAAAACTCGGATCGTCGAAAACTTAAATCCATCGTGTAGAGCGTGTCCGAATTGACCTAGAAACGTGTTCAAATTGCCGATAAGTTTTTTTTAATGGAACCCATATAATGGCACATGCAAGTTTTCGGGTCCCAAATACCGTAATTTTCAGTGGTCAGCAGGGCTCGAGCCTGGAATCATTGTTTCGGTAAATTCTACTGAATCCTAGTTGCAAACCACCAACTGGACCCAACTAGCACGAATTTTCGACCCTAAGTCGTTCGTGGCACCAGTGGTACACTGGTCATGGGTTCCACGGAAACGGCTCAAAATTAGCCAAAAATCGGCTTTATCGGCTTATATCTCGCATTAGGAAACTCGGATCGGCGAAAACTCGTTTTTATCGTGTAGAGCGTGTCCGAATTGACCTAGTAACATGTTCAAATTGCCGAAAAGTTTTTTTTAATGGAACCCATATAATGGCACATGCAAGTTTTCGGGTCCCAAATACCGTAATTTTCAGTGATCAGCAGGGCTCGAGCCTGGAATAATTTTTTCGGTAAATTCTACTGAATCCTAGTTGCAAACCACCAACTGGACCCAACTAGCACGAATTTTCGACCCTAAGTCGTTCGTGGCACCTGTGGTACACTGGTCATGGGTTCCACGGAAATGGCTCAAAATTAGCCAAAAATAGTCTTTATCGGCTTATATCTCGCGATAGAAAACTCGGATCGTCGAAAACTCAAGTCCATCGTGTAGAGCGTGTCCAAATTGACCTAGAAACATGTTCAAATTGCCGAAAAGTTTTTTTAATGGAACCCATATAATGGCACATGCAAGTTTTCGGGTCCCAAATACCGTAATTTTCAGTGGTCAGCAGGGCTCGAGCCTGGAATCATTTTTTCGGTAAATTCTACTGAATCCCAGTTGCAAACCACCAACTGGACCCAACTAGCACGAATTTTCGACCCTAAGTCGTTCGTGGCACCAGTGGTACACTGGTCATGGGTTCCACGGAAATGGCTCAAAATTAGCCAAAAATCGGCTTTATCGGCTTATATCTCGCATTAGGAAACTCGGATCGGCGAAAACTCGTTTTTATCGTGTAGAGCGTGTCCGAATTGACCTAGTAACATGTTCAAATTGCCGAAAAGTTTTTTTAATGGAACCCATATAATGGCACATGCAAGTTTTCGGGTCCCAAATACCGTAATTTTCAGTGATCAGCAGGGCTCGAGCGTGGAATAATTTTTTCGGTAAATTCTACTGAATCCTAGTTGCAAACCACCAACTGGACCCAACTAGCACGAATTTTCGACCCTAAGTCGTTCGTGGCACCTGTGGTACACTGGTCATGGGTTCCACGGAAATGGCTCAAAATTAGCCAAAAATAGTCTTTATCGGCTTATATCTCGCGATAGAAAACTCGGATCGTCGAAAACTCAAGTCCATCGTGTAGAGCGTGTCCGAATTGACCTAGTAACATGTTCAAATTGCCGAAAAGTTTTTTTAATGGAACCCATATAATGGCACATGCAAGTTTTCGGGTCCCAAATACCGTAATTTTCAGTGATCAGCAGGGCTCGAGCGTGGAATAATTTTTTCGGTAAATTCTACTGAATCCTAGTTGCAAACCACCAACTGGACCCAACTAGCACGAATTTTCGACCCTAAGTCGTTCGTGGCACCTGTGGTACACTGGTCATGGGTTCCACGGAAATGGCTCAAAATTAGCCAAAAATAGTCTTTATCGGCTTATATCTCGCGATAGAAAACTCGGATCGTCGAAAACTCAAGTCCATCGTGTAGAGCGTGTCCAAATTGACCTAGAAACATGTTCAAATTGCCGAAAAGTTTTTTTAATGGAACCCATATAATGGCACATGCAAGTTTTCGGGTCCCAAATACCGTAATTTTCAGTGGTCAGCAGGGCTCGAGCCTGGAATCATTTTTTCGGTAAATTCTACTGAATCCTAGTTGCAAACCACCAACTGGACCCAACTAGCACGAATTTTCGACCCTAAGTCGTTCGTGGCACCTGTGGTACACTGGTCATGGGTTCCACGGAAATGGCTCAAAATTAGCCAAAAATAGTCTTTATCGGCTTATATCTCGCGATAGAAAACTCGGATCGTCGAAAACTCAAGTCCATCGTGTAGAGCGTGTCCGAATTGACCTAGAAACATGTTAAAATTGCCGAAAAGTTTTTTTAATGGAACCCATATAATCACACATGCAAGTTTTCGGGTCCCAAATACCGTAATTTTCAGTGGTCAGCAGGGCTCGAGCCTGGAATCATTCTTTCGGTAAATTCTACTGAATCCTAGTTGCAAACCACCAACTGGACCCAACTAGCATGAATTTTCGACCCTAAGTCGTTCGTGGCACCTGTGGTACACTGGTCATGGGTTCCACGGAAATGGCTCAAAATTAGCCAAAAATCGGCTTTATCGGCTTATATCTCGCGATAGGAAACTCGGATCGGCGAAAACTCAAGTTCATCGTGTAGAGCGTGTCCGAATTGACCTAGAAACATGTTCAAATTGCCGAAAAGTTTTTTTTATGGAACCCATATAATGGCACATGCAAGTTTTCGGGTCCCAAATACCGTAATTTTCAGTGATCAGCAGGGCTCGAGCGTGGAATAATTTTTTCGGTAAATTCTACTGAATCCTAGTTGCAAACCACCAACTGGACCCAACTAGCACGAATTTTCGACCCTAAGTCGTTCGTGGCACCTGTGGTACACTGGTCATGGGTTCCACGGAAATGGCTCAAAATTAGCCAAAAATAGTCTTTATCGGCTTATATCTCGCGATAGAAAACTCGGATCGTCGAAAACTTAAGTCCATCGTGTAGAGCGTGTCCGAATTGACCTAGAAACTTGTTCAAATTGCCGAAAAGTTTTTTTTAATGGAACCCATATAATGGCACATGCAAGTTTTCGGGTCCCAAATACCGTAATTTTCAGTGGTCAGCAGGGCTCGAGCCTGGAATCATTTTTTCGGTAAATTCTACTGAATCCTAGTTGCAAACCACCAACTGGACCCAACTAGCATGAATTTTCGACCCTAAGTCGTTCGTGGCACCTGTGGTACACTGGTCATGGGTTCCACGGAAATGGCTCAAAATTAGCCAAAAATAGTCTTTATCGGCTTATATCTCGCGATAGAAAACTCGGAACGTCGAAAACTCAATTCCATCGTGTAGAGCGTGTCCGAATTGACCTAGAACCGTGTTCAAATTGCCGAAAAGTTTTTTTAATGGAACCCATATAATGGCACATGCAAGTTTTCGGGTCCCAAATACCGTAATTTTCAGTGGTCAGCAGGGCTCGAGCCTGGAATCATTTTTTCGGTAAATTCTACTGAATCCTAGTTGCAAACCACCAACTGGACCCAACTAGCATGAATTTTCGACCCTAAGTCGTTCGTGGCACCTGTGGTACACTGGTCATGGGTTCCACGGAAATGGCTCAAAATTAGCCAAAAATAGTCTTTATCGACTTATATCTCGCGATAGAAAACTCGGATCGTCGAAAACTCAAGTCCATCGTGTAGAGCGTGTCCGAATTAACCTAGAAACATGTTCAAAATGCCAAAAAGTTTTTTTAATGGAACCCATATAATGGCACATGCAAGTTTTCGGGTCCCAAATACCGTTATTTTCAGTGGTCAGCAGGGCTCGAGCCTGGAATCATTTTTTCGGTAAATTCTACTGAATCCTAGTTGCAAACCACCAACTGGACCCAACTAGCACGAATTTTCGACCCTAAGTCGTTCGTGGCACCAGTGGTACACTGGTCATGGGTTCCACGGAAATGGCTCAAAATTAGCCAAAAATCGGCTTTATCGGCTTATATCTCGCATTAGGAAACTCGGATCGGCGAAAACTCGTTTTTATCGTGTAGAGCGTGTCCGAATTGACCTAGTAACATGTTCAAATTGCCGAAAAGTTTTTTTTAATGGAACCCATATAATGGCACATGCAAGTTTTCGGGTCCCAAATACCGTAATTTTCAGTGATCAGCAGGGCTCGAGCGTGGAATAATTTTTTCGGTAAATTCTACTGAATCCTAGTTGCAAACCACCAACTGGACCCAACTAGCACGAATTTTCGACCCTAAGTCGTTCGTGGCACCTGTGGTACACTGGTCATGGGTTCCACGGAAATGGCTCAAAATTAGCCAAAAATAGTCTTTATCGGCTTATATCTCGCGATAGAAAACTCGGATCGTCGAAAACTCAAGTCCATCGTGTAGAGCGTGTCCGAATTGACCTAGAAACATGTTCAAATTGCCGAAAAGTTTTTTAATGGAACCCATATAATGGCACATGCAAGTTTTCGGGTCCCAAATACCGTAATTTTCAGTGGTCAGCAGGGCTCGAGCCTGGAATCATTTTTTCGGTAAATTCTACTGAATCCTAGTTGCAAACCACCAACTGGACCCAACTAGCACGAATTTTCGACCCTAAGTCGTTCGTGGCACCTGTGGTACACTGGTCATGGGTTCCACGGAAATGGCTCAAAATTAGCCAAAAATAGTCTTTATCGGCTTATATCTCGCGATAGAAAACTCGGATCGTCGAAAACTCAAGTCCATCGTGTAGAGCGTGTCCGAATTGACCTAGAAACATGTTCAAATTGCCGAAAAGTTTTTTTAATGGAACCCATATAATGGCACATGCAAGTTTTCGGGTCCCAAATACCGTAATTTTCAGTGGTCAGCAGGGCTCGAGCCTGGAATCATTTTATCGGTAAATTCTACTGAATCCTAGTTGCAAACCACCAACTGGACCCAACTAGCATGAATTTTCGACCCTAAGTCGTTCGTGGCACCTGTGGTACACTGGTCATGGGTTCCACGGAAATGGCTCAAAATTAGCCAAAAATAGTCTTTATCGGCTTATATCTCGCGATAGAAAACTCGGATCGTCGAAAACTTAAGTCCATCGTGTAGAGCGTGTCCGAATTGACCTAGAAACTTGTTCAAATTGCCGATAAGTTTTTTTAATGGAACCCATATAATGGCACATGCAAGTTTTCGGGTCCCAAATACCGTAATTTTCAGTGGTCAGCAGGGCTCGAGCCTGGAATCATTGTTTCGGTAAATTCTACTGAATCCTAGTTGCAAACCACCAACTGGACCCAACTAGCACGAATTTTCGACCCTAAGTCGTTCGTGGCACCTGTGGTACACTGGTCATGGGTTCCACGGAAATGGCTCAAAATTAGCCAAAAATAGTCTTTATCGACTTATATCTCGCGATAGAAAACTCGGATCGTCGAAAACTTAAGTCCATCGTGTAGAGCGTGTCCGAATTGACCTAGAAACATGTTCAAATTGCCGAAAAGTTTTTTTAATGGAACCCATATAATGGCACATGCAAGTTTTCGGGTCCCAAATACCGTAATTTTCAGTGGTCAGCAGGGCTCGAGCCTGGAATCATTGTTTCGGTAAATTCTACTGAATCCTAGTTGCAAACCACCAACTGGACCCAACTAGCACGAATTTTCGACCCTAAGTCGTTCGTGGCACCTGTGGTACACTGGTCATGGGTTCCACGGAAATGGCTCAAAATTAGCCAAAAATAGTCTTTATCGACTTATATCTCGCGATAGAAAACTCGGATCGTCGAAAACTCAAGTTCATCGTGTAGAGCGTGTCCGAATTGACCTAGAAACATGTTCAAATTGCCGAAAAGTTTTTTTAATGGAACCCATATAATGGCACATGCAAGTTTTCGGGTCCCAAATACCGTAATTTTCAGTGGTCAGCAGGGCTCGAGCCTGGAATCATTTTTTCGGTAAATTCTACTGAATCCTAGTTGCAAACCACCAACTGGACCCAACTAGCATGAATTTTTGACCCTAAGTCGTTCGTGGCACCTGTGGTACACTGGTCATGGGTTCCACGGAAATGGCTCAAAATTAGCCAAAAATCGGCTTTATCGGCTTATATCTCGCATTAGGAAACTCGGATCGGCGAAAACTCGTTTTTATCGTGTAGAGCGTGTCCGAATTGACCTAGTAACATGTTCAAATTGCCGAAAAGTTTTTTTTAATGGAACCCATATAATGGCACATGCAAGTTTTCGGGTCCCAAATACCGTAATTTTCAGTGATCAGCAGGGCTCGAGCCTGGAATAATTTTTTCGGTAAATTCTACTGAATCCTAGTTGCAAACCACCAACTGGACCCAACTAGCACGAATTTTCGACCCTAAGTCGTTCGTGGCACCTGTGGTACACTGGTCATGGGTTCCACGGAAATGGCTCAAAATTAGCCAAAAATAGTCTTTATCGGCTTATATCTCGCGATAGAAAACTCGGATCGTCGAAAACTCAAGTCCATCGTGTAGAGCGTGTCCAAATTGACCTAGAAACATGTTCAAATTGCCGAAAAGTTTTTTTAATGGAACCCATATAATGGCACATGCAAGTTTTCGGGTCCCAAATACCGTAATTTTCAGTGGTCAGCAGGGCTCGAGCCTGGAATCATTTTTTCGGTAAATTCTACTGAATCCTAGTTGCAAACCACCAACTGGACCCAACTAGCATGAATTTTCGACCCTAAGTCGTTCGTGGCACCTGTGGTACACTGGTCATGGGTTCCACGGAAATGGCTCAAAATTAGCCAAAAATAGTCTTTATCGGCTTATATCTCGCGATAGAAAACTCGGATCGTCGAAAACTCAAGTCCATCGTGTAGAGCGTGTCCAAATTGACCTAGTAACATGTTCAAATTGCCGAAAAGTTTTTTTTAATGGAACCCATATAATGGCACATGCAAGTTTTCGGGTCCCAAATACCGTAATTTTCAGTGATCAGCAGGGCTCGAGCCTGGAATAATTTTTTCGGTAAATTCTACTGAATCCTAGTTGCAAACCACCAACTGGACCCAACTAGCACGAATTTTCGACCCTAAGTCGTTCGTGGCACCTGTGGTACACTGGTCATGGGTTCCACGGAAATGGCTCAAAATTAGCCAAAAATAGTCTTTATCGGCTTATATCTCGCGATAGAAAACTCGGATCGTCGAAAACTCAAGTCCATCGTGTAGAGCGTGTCGAAATTGACCTAGAAACATGTTCAAATTGCCGAAAAGTTTTTTTAATGGAACCCATATAATGGCACATGCAAGTTTTCGGGTCCCAAATACCGTAATTTTCAGTGGTCAGCAGGGCTCGAGCCTGGAATCATTTTTTCGATAAATTCTACTGAATCCTAGTTGCAAACCACCAACTGGACCCAACTAGCATGAATTTTCGACCCTAAGTCGTTCGTGGCACCTGTGGTACACTGGTCATGGGTTCCACGGAAATGGCTCAAAATTAGCCAAAAATAGTCTTTATCGGCTTATATCTCGCGATAGAAAACTCGGATCGTCGAAAACTCAAGTCCATCGTGAAGAGCGTGTCCAAATTGACCTAGAAACATGTTCAAATTGCCGAAAAGTTTTTTTAATGGAACCCATATAATGGCACATGCAAGTTTTCGGGTCCCAAATACCGTAATTTTCAGTGGTCAGCAGGGCTCGAGCCTGGAATCATTTGTTCGGTAAATTCTACTGAATCCTAGTTGCAAACCACCAACTGGACCCAACTAGCATGAATTTTCGACCCTAAGTCGTTCGTGGCACCTGTGGTACACTGGTCATGGGTTCCACGGAAATGGCTCAAAATTAGCCAAAAATAGTCTTTATCGGCTTATATCTCGCGATAGAAAACTCGGATCGTCGAAAACTCAAGTCCATCGTGTAGAGCGTGTCCAAATTGACCTAGAAACATGTTCAAATTGCCGAAAAGTTTTTTTAATGGAACCCATATAATGGCACATGCAAGTTTTCGGGTCCCAAATACCGTAATTTTCAGTGGTCAGCAGGGCTCGAGCCTGGAATCATTTTTTCGGTAAATTCTACTGAATCCTAGTTGCAAACCACCAACTGGACCCAACTAGCATGAATTTTCGACCCTAAGTCGTTCGTGGCACCTGTGGTACACTGGTCATGGGTTCCACGGAAATGGCTCAAAATTAGCCAAAAATAGTCTTTATCGGCTTATATCTCGCGATAGAAAACTCGGATCGTCGAAAACTCAAGTCCATCGTGTAGAGGGTGTCCGAATTGACCTAGAAACATGTTCAAATTGCCGAAAAGTTTTTTAATGGAACCCATATAATGACACATGCAAGTTTTCGGGTCCCAAATACCGTAATTTTCAGTGGTCAGCAGGGCTCGAGCCTGGAATCATTTTTTCGGTAAATTCTACTGAATCCTAGTTGCAAACCACCAACTGGACCCAACTAGCAGGAATTTTCGACACTAAGTCGTTCGTGGCACCTGTGGTACACTGGTCATGGGTTCCACGGAAATGGCTCAAAATTAGCCAAAAATAGTCTTTATCGGCTTATATCTCGCGATAGAAAACTCGGATCGTCGAAAACTCAAGTCCATCGTGTAGAGCGTGTCCGAATTGACCTAGAAACATGTTCAAATTGCCGAAAAGTTTTTTTAATGGAACCCATATAATGGCACATGCAAGTTTTCGGGTCCCAAATACCGTAATTTTCAGTGGTCAGCAGGGCTCGAGCCTGGAATCATTTTTTCGGTAAATTCTACTGAATCCTAGTTGCAAACCACCAACTGGACCCAACTAGCACGAATTTTCGACCCTAAGTCGTTCGTGGCACCTGTGGTACACTGGTCATGGGTTCCACGGAAATGGCTCAAAATTAGCCAAAAATCGGCTTTATCGGCTTATATCTCGCATTAGGAAACTCGGATCGGCGAAAACTCGTTTTTATCGTGTAGAGCGTGTCCGAATTGACCTAGTAACATGTTCAAATTGCCGAAAAGTTTTTTTTAATGGAACCCATATAATGGCACATGCAAGTTTTCGGGTCCCAAATACCGTAATTTTCAGTGATCAGCAGGGCTCGAGCCTGGAATAATTTTTTCGGTAAATTCTACTGAATCCTAGTTGCAAACCACCAACTGGACCCATCTAGCACGAATTTTCGACCCTAAGTCGTTCGTGGCACCTGTGGTACACTGGTCATGGGTTCCACGGAAATGGCTCAAAATTAGCCAAAAATAGTCTTTATCGGCTTATATCTCGCGATAGAAAACTCGGATCGTCGAAAACTCAAGTCCATCGTGTAGAGCGTGTCCTAATTGACCTAGAAACATGTTCAAATTGCCGAAAAGTTTTTTTAATGGAACCCATATAATGGCACATGCAAGTTTTCGGGTCCCAAATACCGTAATTTTCAGTGGTCAGCAGGGCTCGAGCCTGGAATCATTTTTTCGGTAAATTCTACTGAATCCTAGTTGCAAACCACCAACTGGACCCAACTAGCATGAATTTTCGACCCTAAGTCGTTCGTGGCACCTGTGGTACACTGGTCATGGGTTCCACGGAAATGGCTCAAAATTAGCCAAAAATAGTCTTTATCGGCTTATATCTCGCGATAGAAAACTCGGATCGTCGAAAACTCAAGTCCATCGTGTAGAGCGTGTCCGAATTGACCTAGAAACATGTTCAAATTGCCGAAAAGTTTTTTAATGGAACCCATATAATGGCACATGCAAGTTTTCGGGTCCCAAATACCGTAATTTTCAGTGGTCAGCAGGGCTCGAGCCTGGAATCATTTTTTCGGTAAATTCTACTGAATCCTAGTTGCAAACCACCAACTGGACCCAACTAGCACGAATTTTCGACACTAAGTCGTTCGTGGCACCTGTGGTACACTGGTCATGGGTTCCACGGAAATATCTCAAAATTAGCCAAAAATAGTCTTTATCGGCTTATATCTCGCGATAGAAAACTCGGATCGTCGAAAACTCAAGTCCATCGTGTAGAGCGTGTCCGAATTGACCTAGAAACATGTTCAAATTGCCGAAAAGTTTTTTTAATGGAACCCATATAACGGCACATGCAAGTTTTCGGGTCCCAAATACCGTAATTTTCAGTGGTCAGCAGGGCTCGAGCCTGGAATCATTTTTTCGGTAAATTCTACTGAATCCTAGTTGCAAACCACCAACTGGACCCAACTAGCACGAATTTTCGACCCTAAGTCGTTCGTGGCACCTGTGGTACACTGGTCATGGGTTCCACGGAAATGGCTCAAAATTAGCCAAAAATAGTCTTTATCGGCTTATATCTCGCGATAGAAAACTCGGATCGTCGAAAACTTAAGTCCATCGTGTATAGCGTGTCCGAATTGACCTAGAAACGTGTTCAAATTGCCGATAAGTTTTTTTTTAATGGAACCCATATAATGGCACATGCAAGTTTTCGGGTCCCAAATACCGTAATTTTCAGTGGTCAGCAGGGCTCGAGCCTGGAATCATTGTTTCGGTAAATTCTACTGAATCCTAGTTGCAAACCACCAACTGGACCCAACTAGCACGAATTTTCGACCCTAAGTCGTTCGTGGCACCTGTGGTACACTGGTCATGGGTTCCACGGAAATGGCTCAAAATTAGCCAAAAATAGTCTTTATCGGCTTATATCTCGCGATAGAAAACTCGGATCGTCGAAAACTCAAGTCCATCGTGTAGAGCGTGTCCGAATTGACCTAGAAACATGTTCAAATTGCCGAAAAGTTTTTTAATGGAACCCATATAATGGCACATGCAAGTTTTCGGGTCCCAAATACCGTAATTTTCAGTGGTCAGCAGGGCTCGAGCCTGGAATCATTTTTTCGGTAAATTCTACTGAATCCTAGTTGCAAACCACCAACTGGACCCAACTAGCACGAATTTTCGACACTAAGTCGTTCGTGGCACCTGTGGTACACTGGTCATGGGTTCCACGGAAATATCTCAAAATTAGCCAAAAATAGTCTTTATCGGCTTATATCTCGTGATAGAAAACTCGGATCGTCGAAAACTCAAGTCCATCGTGTAGAGCGTGTCCGAATTGACCTAGAAACATGTTCAAATTGCCGAAAAGTTTTTTTAATGGAACCCATATAATGGCACATGCAAGTTTTCGGGTCCCAAATACCGTAATTTTCAGTGGTCAGCAGGGCTCGAGCCTGGAATCATTGTTTCGGTAAATTCTACTGAATCCTAGTTGCAAACCACCAACTGGACCCAACTAGCACGAATTTTCGACCCTAAGTCGTTCGTGGCACCTGTGGTACACTGGTCATGGGTTCCACGGAAATGGCTCAAAATTAGCCAAAAATAGTCTTTATCGACTTATATCTCGCGATAGAAAACTCGGATCGTCGAAAACTCAAGTTCATCGTGTAGAGCGTGTCCGAATTGACCTAGAAACATGTTCAAATTGCCGAAAAGTTTTTTTAATGGAACCCATATAATGGCACATGCAAGTTTTCGGGTCCCAAATACCGTAATTTTCAGTGGTCAGCAGGGCTCGAGCCTGGAATCATTTTTTCGGTAAATTCTACTGAATCCTAGTTGCAAACCACCAACTGGACCCAACTAGCATGAATTTTTGACCCTAAGTCGTTCGTGGCACCTGTGGTACACTGGTCATGGGTTCCACGGAAATGGCTCAAAATTAGCCAAAAATCGGCTTTATCGGCTTATATCTCGCATTAGGAAACTCGGATCGGCGAAAACTCGTTTTTATCGTGTATAGCGTGTCCGAATTGACCTAGTACCATGTTCAAATTGCCGAAAAGTTTTTTTTAATGGAACCCATATAATGGCACATGCAAGTTTTCGGGTCCCAAATACCGTAATTTTCAGTGATCAGCAGGGCTCGAGCCTGGAATAATTTTTTCGGTAAATTCTACTGAATCCTAGTTGCAAACCACCAACTGGACCCAACTAGCACGAATTTTCGACCCTAAGTCGTTCGTGGCACCTGTGGTACACTGGTCATGGGTTCCACGGAAATGGCTCAAAATTAGCCAAAAATAGTCTTTATCGGCTTATATCTCGCGATAGAAAACTCGGATCGTCGAAAACTCAAGTCCATCGTGTAGAGCGTGTCCGAATTGACCTAGAAACATGTTCAAATTGCCGAAAAGTTTTTTAATGGAACCCATATAATGGCACATGCAAGTTTTCGGGTCCCAAATACCGTAATTTTCAGTGGTCAGCAGGGCTCGAGCCTGGAATAATTTTTTCGGTAAATTCTACTGAATCCTAGTTGCAAACCACCAACTGGACCCAACTAGCACGAATTTTCGACCCTAAGTCGTTCGTGGCACCTGTGGTACACTGGTCATGGGTTCCACGGAAATGGCTCAAAAGTAGCCAAAAATAGTCTTTATCGGCTTATATCTCGCGATAGGAAACTCGGATCGTCGAAAACTTAAGTCCATCGTGTATAGCGTGTCCGAATTGACCTAGAAACGTGTTCAAATTGCCGATAAGTTTTTTTTAATGGAACCCATATAATGGCACATGCAAGTTTTCGGGTCCCAAATACCGTAATTTTCAGTGGTCAGCAGGGCTCGAGCCTGGAATCATTGTTTCGGTAAATTCTACTGAATCCTAGTTGCAAACCACCAACTGGACCCAACTAGCACGAATTTTCGACCCTAAGTCGTTCGTGGCACCTGTGGTACACTGGTCATGGGTTCCACGGAAATGGCTCAAAATTAGCCAAAAATAGTCTTTATCGGCTTATATCTCGCGATAGAAAACTCGGATCGTCGAAAACTCAAGTCCATCGTGTAGAGCGTGTCCGAATTGACCTAGAAACATGTTCAAATTGCCGAAAAGTTTTTTAATGGAACCCATATAATGGCACATGCAAGTTTTCGGGTCCCAAATACCGTAATTTTCAGTGGTCAGCAGGGCTCGAGCCTGGAATCATTTTTTCGGTAAATTCTACTGAATCCTAGTTGCAAACCACCAACTGGACCCAACTAGCACGAATTTTCGACACTAAGTCGTTCGTGGCACCTGTGGTACACTGGTCATGGGTTCCACGGAAATGACTCAAAATTAGCCAAAAATCGGCTTTATCGGCTTATATCTCGCGATAGGAAACTCGGATCGGCGAAAACTCAAGTTCATCGTGTAGAGCGTGTCCGAATTGACCTAGAAACATGTTCAAATTGCCGAAAAGTTTTTTTTATGGAACCCATATAATGGCACATGCAAGTTTTCGGGTCCCAAATACCGTAATTTTCAGTGGTCAGCAGGGCTCGAGCCTGGAAACGTTTTTTCGCTAAATTCTTTTACATCCTAGTTGCAAACCACCAACTGAACCCAACTAGCATGAATTTTCGACCCCAAGTCTTTCGTGGCACCTGTGGTACACTGGTCACGGGTTCCACGGAAAGGGCTCAAAATTAGCCAAAAACAGGCTTTATTGGCTTATAACTCGCGATAGAAAACTCGGATCGTCGAAAACTCACTTCCATCGTGTAGAGCGTGTCCGAATTGACCTAGAAACATGTTCAAATTACCGAAAAGTTTTTTTAATGGAACCCATTTAATGGCACATGCCAGTTTTAGGGTCCCAAATACCGTAATTTTCAGTCGTCCTCAGGGCACGAGCCTGGAAACGTTTTTTCGCTAAATTCTATTACATCCTAGTTGCAAACCACCAACTGAACCCAACTAGCATGAATTTTCGACCCCAAGTCTTTCGTGGCACCAGTGGTACACTGGTCACGGATTCCACGGAAAGGGCTCAAAATTAGCCAAAAACAGGCTTTATTGGCTTATAACTCGCGATAGAAAACTCGGATCGTCGAAAACTCACTTCCATCGTGTAGAGCGTGTCCGAATTGACCTAGAAACTTGTTCAAAGTACCGAAAAGTTGTTTTAATGGAACCCATTTAATGGCACATGCCAGTTTTAGGGTCCCAAATACCGTAATTTTCAGTCGTCCTCAGGGCACGAGCCTGGAAACGTTTTTTTCGCTAAATTCTATTATATCCTAGTTGCAAACCACCAACTGGACATAACTAGCATGAATTTTCGACCCCAAGTCTTTCGTGGCACCTGTGATACACTGGTCACGGGTTCCACGGAAAGGGCTCAAAATTAGCCAAAAACAGGCTTTATTGGCTTATAACTCGCGATAGAAAACTCGGATCGTCGAAAACTCACTTCCATCGTGTAGAGCGTGTCCGAATTGACCTAGAAACTTGTTTAAATTACCGAAAAGTTGTTTTAATGGAACCCATTTAATGGCACATGCCAGTTTTAGGGTCCCAAATACCGTAACTTTCAATCGTCCTCAGGGCACGAGCCTGGAAACGTTTTTTCGCTAAATTATATTACATCCTAGTTGCAAACCACCAACTGAACCCAACTAGCATGAATTTTCAACCCCGAGTCTTTCGTGGCACCTGTGGTACACTGGTCACGGGTTCCACGGAAAGGGCTCAAAATTAGTCAAAAACAGGCTTTATTGGCTTATAACTCGCGATAGAAAACTCGGATCGTCGAAAACTCACTTCCATCGTGTAGAGCGTGTCCGAATTGACCTAGAAACATGTTCAAATTACCGAAAAGTTTTTTTTTAATGGAACCCATTTAATGGCACATGCCAGTTTTAGGGTCCCAAATACCGTAATTTTCAGTCGTACTCAGGGCACGAGCCTGGAAACGTTTTTTCGCTAAATTCTATTACATCCTAGTTGCAAACCACCAACTGAACCCAACTAGCATGAATTTTCGACCCCAAGTCTTTCGTGGCACCTGTGGTACACTGGTCACGGGTTCCACGGAAAGGGCTCAAAATTAGCCAAAAACAGGCTTTATTGGCTCATAACTCGCGATAGAAAACTCGGATCGTCGAAAACTCACTTCCATCGTGTAGAGCGTGTCCGAATTGACCTAGAAACTTGTTCAAAGTACCGAAAAGTTGTTTTAATGGAACCCATTTAATGGCACATGCCAGTTTTAGGGTCCCAAATACCGTAATTTTCAGTCGTCCTCAGGGCACGAGCCTGGAAACGTTTTTTCGCTAAATTCTATTATATCCTAGTTGCAAACAACCAACTGGACCCAACTAGCATGAATTTTCGACCCCAAGTCTTTCGTGGCACCTGTGATACACTGGTCACGGGTTCCACGGAAAGGGCTCAAAATTAGCCAAAAACAGGCTTTATTGGCTTATAACTCGCGATAGAAAACTCGGATCGTCGAAAACTCACTTCCATCGTGTAGAGCGTGTCCGAATTGATCTAGAAACATGTTCTAATTACCGAAAAGTTGTTTTAATGGAACCCATTTAATGGCACATGCCAGTTTTAGGGTCCCAAATACCGTAATTTTCAGTCGTACTCAGGGCACGAGCCTGGAAACGTTTTTTCGCTAAATTCTATTACATCCTAGTTGCAAACCACCAACTGAACCCAACTAGCATGAATTTTCGACCCCAAGTCTTTCGTGGCACCTGTGGTACACTGGTCACAGATTCCACGGAAAGGGCTCAAAATTAGCCAAAAACAGGCTTTATTGGCTTATAACTCGCGATAGAAAACTCGGACCGTCGAAAACTCCCTTCCATCGTGTAGAGCGTGTCCGAATTGACCTAGAAACATGTTCAAATTACCGAAAAGTTATTTTTATGGAACCCATTTAATGGCACATGCCAGTTTTAGGGTCCCAAATACCGTAATTTTCAGTCGTCCTCAGGGCACGAGCCTGGAAACGTTTTTTCGCTAAATTCTATTACATCCTAGTTGCAAACCACCAACTGAACCCAACTAGCATGAATTTTCGACCCCAAGTCTTTCGTGGCACCTGTGGTACACTGGTCACGGGTCCCACGGAAAGGTCTCAAAATTAGCCAAAAACAGGCTTTATTGGCTTATAACTCGCGATAGAAAACTCGGATCGTCGAAAACTCACTTCCATCGTGTAGAGCGTGTACGAATTGACCTAGAAACATGTTCAAATTACCGAAAAGTTTTTTTAATGGAACCCATTTAATGGCACATGCCAGTTTTAGGGTCCCAAATACCGTAATTTTCAGTCGTCCTCAGGGCACGAGCCTGGAAACGTTTTTTCGCTAAATTCTAGTACATCCTAGTTGCAAACCACCAACTGAACCCAACTAGCATGAATTTTCGACCCCAGGTCTTTCGTGGCACCTGTGGTACACTGGTCACAGATTCCACGGAAAGGGCTCAAAATTAGCCAAAAACAGGCTTTATCGGCTTATAACTCGCGATAGAAAACTCGGATCTTCGAAAACTCCCTTCCATCGTGTAGAGCGTGTCCGAATTGACCTAGAAACATGTTCAAATTACCGAAAAGTTTTTTTTATGGAACCCATTTAATGGCACATGCCAGTTTTAGGGTCCCAAATACCGTAATTTTCAGTCGTCCTCAGGGCACGAGCCTGGAAACGTTTTTTCGCTAAATTCTATTACATCCTAGTTGCAAACCACCAACTGAACCCAACTAGCATGAATTTTCGACCCCAAGTCTTTCGTGGCACCTGTGGTACACTGGTCACGGGTTCCACGGAAAGGTCTCAAAATTAGCCAAAAACAGGCTTTATTGGCTTATAACTCGCGATAGAAAACTCGGATCGTCGAAAACTCACTTCCATCGTGTAGAGCGTGTCCGAATTGACCTAGAAACATGTTCAAATTACCAAAAAGTTTTTTTAATGGAACCCATTTAATGGCACATGCCAGTTTTAGGGTCCCAAATACCGTAATTTTCAGTCGTCCTCAGGGCACGAGCCTGGAAACGTTTTTTCGCTAAATTTTAGTACATCCTAGTTGCAAACCACCAACTGAACCCAACTAGCATGAATTTTCGACCCCAAGTCTTTCGTGGCACCTGTGGTACACTGGTCACGGGTTCCACGGAAAGGGCTCAAAATTAGCCAAAAACAGGCTTTATTGGCTCATAACTCGCGATAGAAAACTCGGATCGTCGAAAACTCACTTCCATCGTGTAGAGCGTGTCCGAATTGACCTAGAAACATGTTCAAATTACCGAAAAGTTTTTTTAATGGAACCCATTTAATGGCACATGCCAGTTTTAGGGTCCCAAATACCGTAATTTTCAGTCGTCCTCAGGGCACGAGCCTGGAAACGTTTTTTCGCTAAATTCTATTACATCCTAGTTGCAAACCACCAACTGAACCCAACTAGCATGAATTTTCGACCCCAAGTCTTTCGTGGCACCTGTGGTACACTGGTCACGGGTTCCACGGAAAGGGCTTAAAACTAGCCAAAAACAGGCTTTATTGGCTCATAACTCGCGATAGAAACTCGGATCGTCGAAAACTCACTTCCATCGTGTAGAGCGTGTCCGAATTGACCTAGAAACATGTTCAAATTACCGAAAAGTTTTTTTAATGGAATCCATTTAATGGCACATGCCAGTTTTAGGGTCCCAAATACCGTAATTTTCAGTCGTCCTCAGGGCACGAGCCTGGGAACGTTTTTTCGCTAAATTCTATTACATCCTAGTTGCAAACCACCAACTGAACCCAACTAGCATGAATTTTCGACCCCAAGTCTTTCGTGGCACCTGTGGTACACTGGTCACGGGTTCCACGGAAAGGTCTCAAAATTAGCCAAAAACAGGCTTTATTGGCTTATAACTCGCGATAGAAAACTCGGATCGTCGAAAACTCACTTCCATCGTGTAGAGCGTGTCTGAATTGACCTAGAAACATGTTCAAATTACCGAAAAGTTTTTTTAATGGAACCCATTTAATGGCACATGACAGTTTTAGGGTCCCAAATACCGTAATTTTCAGTCGTCCTCAGGGCACGAGCCTGGAAACGTTTTTTCGCTAAATTCTATTACATCCTAGTTGCAAACCACCAACTGAACCCAACTAGCATGAATTTTCGACCCCAAGTCTTTCGTGGCACCTGTGGTACACTGGTCACGGGTTCCACGGAAAGGGCTCAAAATTAGCCAAAAACAGGCTTTATTGGCTCATAACTCGCGATAGAAAACTCGGGTCGTCGAAAACTCACTTCCATCGTGTAGAGCGTGTCCGAATTGACCTAGAAACATGTTCAAATTACCGAAAAGTTTTTTTAATGGAATCCATTTAATGGCACATGCCAGTTTTAGGGTCCCAAATACCGTAATTTTCAGTCGTCCTCAGGGCACGAGCCTGGGAACGTTTTTTCGCTAAATTCTATTACATCCTAGTTGCAAACCACCAACTGAACCCAACTAGCATGAATTTTCGACCCCAAGTCTTTCGTGGCACCTGTGGTACACTGGTCACGGGTTCCACGGAAAGGTCTCAAAATTAGCCAAAAACAGGCTTTATTGGCTTATAACTCGCGATAGAAAACTCGGATCGTCGAAAACTCACTTCCATCGTGTAGAGCGTGTCCGAATTGACCTAGAAACTTGTTCAAAGTACCGAAAAGTTGTTTTAATGGAACCCATTTAATGGCACATGCCAGTTTTAGGGTCCCAAATACCGTAATTTTCAGTCGTCCTCAGGGCACGAGCCTGGAAACGTTTTTTCGCTAAATTCTATTACATCCTAGTTGCAAACCACCAACTGAACCCAACTAGCATGAATTTTCGACCCCAAGTCTTTCGTGGCACCAGTGGTACACTGGTCACGGATTCCACGGAAAGGGCTCAAAATTAGCCAAAAACAGGCTTTATTGGCTTATAACTCGCGATAGAAAACTCGGATCGTCGAAAACTCACTTCCATCGTGTAGAGCGTGTCCGAATTGACCTAGAAACTTGTTCAAAGTACCGAAAAGTTGTTTTAATGGAACCCATTTAATGGCACATGCCAGTTTTAGGGTCCCAAATACCGTAATTTTCAGTCGTCCTCAGGGCACGAGCCTGGAAACGTTTTTTTCGCTAAATTCTATTATATCCTAGTTGCAAACCACCAACTGGACATAACTAGCATGAATTTTCGACCCCAAGTCTTTCGTGGCACCTGTGATACACTGGTCACGGGTTCCACGGAAAGGGCTCAAAATTAGCCAAAAACAGGCTTTATTGGCTTATAACTCGCGATAGAAAACTCGGATCGTCGAAAACTCACTTCCATCGTGTAGAGCGTGTCCGAATTGACCTAGAAACTTGTTTAAATTACCGAAAAGTTGTTTTAATGGAACCCATTTAATGGCACATGCCAGTTTTAGGGTCCCAAATACCGTAACTTTCAATCGTCCTCAGGGCACGAGCCTGGAAACGTTTTTTCGCTAAATTATATTACATCCTAGTTGCAAACCACCAACTGAACCCAACTAGCATGAATTTTCAACCCCGAGTCTTTCGTGGCACCTGTGGTACACTGGTCACGGGTTCCACGGAAAGGGCTCAAAATTAGTCAAAAACAGGCTTTATTGGCTTATAACTCGCGATAGAAAACTCGGATCGTCGAAAACTCACTTCCATCGTGTAGAGCGTGTCCGAATTGACCTAGAAACATGTTCAAATTACCGAAAAGTTTTTTTTTAATGGAACCCATTTAATGGCACATGCCAGTTTTAGGGTCCCAAATACCGTAATTTTCAGTCGTACTCAGGGCACGAGCCTGGAAACGTTTTTTCGCTAAATTCTATTACATCCTAGTTGCAAACCACCAACTGAACCCAACTAGCATGAATTTTCGACCCCAAGTCTTTCGTGGCACCTGTGGTACACTGGTCACGGGTTCCACGGAAAGGGCTCAAAATTAGCCAAAAACAGGCTTTATTGGCTCATAACTCGCGATAGAAAACTCGGATCGTCGAAAACTCACTTCCATCGTGTAGAGCGTGTCCGAATTGACCTAGAAACTTGTTCAAAGTACCGAAAAGTTGTTTTAATGGAACCCATTTAATGGCACATGCCAGTTTTAGGGTCCCAAATACCGTAATTTTCAGTCGTCCTCAGGGCACGAGCCTGGAAACGTTTTTTCGCTAAATTCTATTATATCCTAGTTGCAAACAACCAACTGGACCCAACTAGCATGAATTTTCGACCCCAAGTCTTTCGTGGCACCTGTGATACACTGGTCACGGGTTCCACGGAAAGGGCTCAAAATTAGCCAAAAACAGGCTTTATTGGCTTATAACTCGCGATAGAAAACTCGGATCGTCGAAAACTCACTTCCATCGTGTAGAGCGTGTCCGAATTGATCTAGAAACATGTTCTAATTACCGAAAAGTTGTTTTAATGGAACCCATTTAATGGCACATGCCAGTTTTAGGGTCCCAAATACCGTAATTTTCAGTCGTACTCAGGGCACGAGCCTGGAAACGTTTTTTCGCTAAATTCTATTACATCCTAGTTGCAAACCACCAACTGAACCCAACTAGCATGAATTTTCGACCCCAAGTCTTTCGTGGCACCTGTGGTACACTGGTCACGGGTTCCACGGAAAGGGCTCAAAATTAGCCAAAAACAGGCTTTATTGGCTCATAACTCGCGATAGAAAACTCGGGTCGTCGAAAACTCACTTCCATCGTGTAGAGCGTGTCCGAATTGACCTAGAAACATGTTCAAATTACCGAAAAGTTTTTTTAATGGAACCCATTTAATGGCACATGCCAGTTTTAGGGTCCCAAATACCGTAATTTTCAGTCGTCCTCAGGGCACGAGCCTGGAAACGTTTTTTCGCTAAATTCTATTACATCCTAGTTGCAAACCACCAACTGAACCCAACTAGCATGAATTTTCGACCCCAAGTCTTTCGTGGCACCTGTGGTACACTGGTCACGGGTTCCACGGAAAGGGCTCAAAATTAGCCAAAAACAGGCTTTATTGGCTCATAACTCGCGATAGAAAACTCGGATCGTCGAAAACTCACTTCCATCGTGTAGAGCGTGTCCGAATTGACCTAGAAACATGTTCAAATTACCGAAAAGTTTTTTTAATGGAACCCATTTAATGGCACATGCCAGTTTTAGGGTCCCAAATACCGTAATTTTCAGTCGTCCTCAGGGCACGAGCCTGGGAACGTTTTTTCGCTAAATTCTATTACATCCTAGTTGCAAACCAACCAACTGAACCCAACTAGCATGAATTTTCGACCCCAAGTCTTTCGTGGCACCTGTGGTACACTGGTCACGGGTTCCACGGAAAGGGCTCAAAATTAGCCAAAAACAGGCTTTATTGGCTTATAACTCGCGATAGAAATTTCGGATCGTCGAAAACTCACTTCCATCGTGTAGAGCGTGTCCGAATTGACCTAGAAACATGTTCAAATTACCGAAAAGTTTTTTTAATAGAACCCATTTAATGGCACATGCCAGTTTTACGGTCCCAAATACCGTAATTTTCAGTCGTCCTCAGGGCACGAGCCTGGAAACGTTTTTTCGCTAAATTCTATTATATCCTAGTTGCAAACCACCAACTGAACCCAACTAGCATGAATTTTCGACCCCAAGTCTTTCGTGGCACCTGTGGTACACTGGTCACGGGTTCCACGGAAAGGGCTCAAAATTAGCCAAAAACAGGCTTTATTGGCTCATAAATCGCGATAGAAAACTCGGATCGTCGAAAACTCATTTCCATCGTGTAGAGCGTGTCTGAATTGACCTAGAAACATGTTCAAATTACCGAAAAGTTTTTTTAATGGAACCCATTCAATGGCACATGCCAGTTTTAGGGTCCCAAATACCGTAATTTTCAGTCGTCCTCAGGGCACGAGCCTGGGAACGTTTTTTCGCTAAATTCTATTACATCCTAGTTGCAAACCACCAACTGAACCCAACTAGCATGAATTTTCGACCCCAAGTCTTTCGTGGCACCTGTGGTACACTGGTCACGGGTTCCACGGAAAGGGCTCAAAATTAGCCAAAAACAGGCTTTATTGGCTTATAACTCGCGATAGAAAACTCGGATCGTCGAAAACTCACTTCCATCGTGTAGAGCGTGTCCGAATTGATCTAGAAACATGTTCTAATTACCGAAAAGTTGTTTTAATGGAACCCATTTAATGGCACATGCCAGTTTTAGGGTCCCAAATACCGTAATTTTCAGTCGTCCTCAGGGCACAAGCCTGGAAACGTTTTCTCGCTAAATTCTAATACATCCTAGTTGCAAACCACCAACTGGACCCAACTAGCATGAAATTTCGACCCAAGTCTTTCGTGGCACCTGTGGTACACTGGTCACGGGTTCCACGGAAAGGGCTCAAAATTAGCCAAAAACAGGCTCTATTGGCTTATAACTCGCGATAGAAAACTCGGATCGTCGAAAACTCACTTCCATCGTGTAGAGCGTGTCCGAATTGACCTAGAAGCTTGTTCAAATTACCGAAAAGTTTTTTTTAATGGAACCCATATAATGGCACATGCCAGTTTTATGGTCCCAAATACCGTAATTTTCAGTCGTCCTCAGGGCACGAGCCTGGAAACGTTTTTTCGCTAAATTCTATTACATCCTAGTTGCAAACCACCAACTGAACCCAACTAACATGAATTTTCGACCCCAAGTCTTTCGTGGCACCTGTGGTACACTGGTCACGGGTTCCACGGAAAGGGCTCAAAATTAGCCAAAAACAGGCTTTATTGGCTCATAACTCGCGATAGAAAACTCGGATCGTCGAAAACTCACTTCCATCGTGTAGAGCGTGTCCGAATTGACCTAGAAACATGTTCAAATTACCGAAAAGCTTTTTTAATGGAACCCATTTAATGGCACATGCTAGTTTTAGGGTCCCAAATACCGTAATTTTCAGTCTTCCTCAGGGCACGAGCCTGGGAACGTTTTTTCGCTAAATTCTATTACATCCTAGTTGCAAACCACCAACTGAACCCAACTAGCATGAATTTTCGACCCCAAGTCTTTCGTGGATCCTGTGGTACACTGGTCACGGGTTCCACGGAAAGGGCTCAAATTTAGCCAAAAACAGGCTTTATTGGCTTATAACTCGCGATAGAAAACTCGGATCGTCGAAAACTCACTTCCATCGTGTAGAGCGTGTCCGACTTGACCTAGAAACATGTTCAAATTACCGAAAAGTTGTTTTAATGGAACCCATTTAATGGCACATGCCAGTTTTAGGGTCCCAAATACCGTAATTTTCAGTCGTCCTCAGGGCACGAGCCTGGAAACGTTTTTTCGCTAAATTCTATTACATCCTAGTTGCAAACCACCAACTGAACCCAACTAACATGAATTTTCGACCCCAAGTCTTTCGTGGCACCTGTGGTACACTGGTCACGGGTTCCACGGAAAGGGCTCAAAATTAGCCAAAAACAGGCTCTATTGGCTTATAACTCGCGATAGAAAACTCGGATCGTCGAAAACTCACTTCCATCGTGTAGAGCGTGTCCGAATTGACCTAGAAGCTTGTTCAAATTACCGAAAAGTTTTTTTAATGGAACCCATATAATGGCACATGCCAGTTTTATGGTCCCAAATACCGTAATTTTCAGTCGTCCTCAGGGCACGAGCCTGGAAACGTTTTTTCGCTAAATTCTATTACATCCTAGTTGCAAACCACCAACTGAACCCAACTAACATGAATTTTCGACCCCAAGTCTTTCGTGGCACCTGTGGTACACTGGTCACGGGTTCCACGGAAAGGGCTCAAAATTAGCCAAAAACAGGCTTTATTGGCTCATAACTCGCGATAGAAACCTCGGATCGTCGAAAACTCACTTCCATCGTGTAGAGCGTGTCCGAATTGACCTAGAAACATGTTCAAATTACCGAAAAGCTTTTTTAATGGAACCCATTTAATGGCACATGCTAGTTTTAGGGTCCCAAATACCGTAATTTTCAGTCTTCCTCAGGGCACGAGCCTGGGAACGTTTTTTCGCTAAATTCTATTACATCCTAGTTGCAAACCACCAACTGAACCCAACTAGCATGAATTTTCGACCCCAAGTCTTTCGTGGATCCTGTGGTACACTGGTCACGGGTTCCACGGAAAGGGCTCAAATTTAGCCAAAAACAGGCTTTATTGGCTTATAACTCGCGATAGAAAACTCGGATCGTCGAAAACTCACTTCCATCGTGTAGAGCGTGTCCGACTTGACCTAGAAACATGTTCAAATTACCGAAAAGTTGTTTTAATGGAACCCATTTAATGGCACATGCCAGTTTTAGGGTCCCAAATACCGTAATTTTCAGTCGTCCTCAGGGCACGAGCCTGGAAACGTTTTTTCGCTAAATTCTATTACATCCTAGTTGCAAACCACCAACTGAACCCAACTAACATGAATTTTCGACCCCAAGTCTTTCGTGGCACCTGTGGTACACTGGTCACGGGTTCCACGGAAAGGGCTCAAAATTAGCCAAAAACAGGCTTTATTGGCTCATAACTCGCGATAGAAAACTCGGATCGTCGAAAACTCACTTCCATCGTGTAGAGCGTGTCCGAATTGACCTAGAAGCATGTTCAAATTACCGAAAAGTTTTTTTTAATGGAACCCATATAATGGCACATGCCAGTTTTAGAGTCCCAAATACCGTAATTTTCAGTCGTCCTCAGGGCACGAGCCTGGAAACGTTTTTTCGCTAAATTCTATTACATCCTAGTTGCAAACCACCAACTGAACCCAACTAGCATGAATTTTCGACCCCAAGTCTTTCGTGGCACCTGTGGTACACTGGTCACGGGTTCCACGGAAAGGGCTCAAAATTAGCCAAAAACAGGCTTTATTGGCTCATAACTCGCGATAGAAAACTCGGATCGTCGGAAACTCACTTCCATCGTGTAGAGCGTGTCCGAATTGACCTAGAAACATGTTCAAATTACCGAAAAGTTTTTTTAATGGAACCCATTTAATGGCACATGCTAGTTTTAGGGTCCCAAATACCGTAATTTTCAGTCTTCCTCAGGGCACGAGCCTGGGAACGTTTTTTCGCTAAATTCTATTACATCCTAGTTGCAAACCACCAACTGAACCCAACTAGCATGAATTTTCGACCCCAAGTCTTTCGTGGATCCTGTGGTACACTGGTCACGGGTTCCACGGAAAGGGCTCAAATTTAGCCAAAAACAGGCTTTATTGGCTTATAACTCGCGATAGAAAACTCGGATCGTCGAAAACTCACTTCCATCGTGTAGAGCGTGTCCGAATTGACCTAGAAACATGTTCAAATTACCGAAAAGTTTTTTTAATGGAACCCATTTAATGGCACATGCCAGTTTTAGGGTCCCAAATACCGTAATTTTCAGTCGTCCTCAGGGCACGAGCCTGGAAACTTTTTTTCGCTAAATTCTATTACATCCTAGTTGCAAACCACCAACTGAACCCAACTAGCACGATTTCTCGACCCCAAGTCTTTCGTGGCACCTGTGGTACACTGGTCACGGATTCCACGGAAAAGGCTCAAAATTAGCCAAAAACAGGCTTTATTGGCTTATAACTCGCGATAGAAAACTCGGATCGTCGAAAACTCACTTCCATCGTGTAGAGCGTGTCGGAATTGATCTAGAAACATGTTCTAATTACCGAAAAGTTGTTTTAATGGAACCCATTTAATGGCACATGCCAGTTTTAGGGTCCCAAATACCGTAATTTTCAGTCGTCCTCAGGGCACAAGCCTGGAAACGTTTTCTCGCTAAATTCTATTACATCCTAGTTGCAAACCACCAACTGGACCCAACTAGCATGAAATTTCGACCCAAGTCTTTCGTGGCACCTGTGGTACACTGGTCACGGGTTCCACGGAAAGGGCTCAAAATTAGCCAAAAACAGGCTCTATTGGCTTATAACTCGCGATAGAAAACTCGGATCGTTAAAACTCACTTCCATCGTGTAGAGCGTGTCCGAGTTGACCTAGAAGCTTGTTCAAATTACCGAAAAGTTTTTTTTAATGGAACCCATATAATGGCACATGCCAGTTTTATGGTCCCAAATACCGTAATTTTCAGTCGTCCTCAGGGCACGAGCCTGGAAACGTTTTTTCGCTAAATTCTATTACATCCTAGTTGCAAACCACCAACTGAACCCAACTAACATGAATTTTCGACCCCAAGTCTTTCGTGGCACCTGTGGTACACTGGTCACGGGTTCCACGGAAAGGGCTCAAAATTAGCCAAAAACAGGCTTTATTGGCTCATAACTCGCGATAGAAAACTCGGATCGTCGAAAACTCACTTCCATCGTGTAGAGCGTGTCCGAATTGACCTAGAAACATGTTCAAATTACCGAAAAGTTTTTTTAATGGAACCCATTTAATGGCACATGCTAGTTTTAGGGTCCCAAATACCGTAATTTTCAGTCTTCCTCAGGGCACGAGCCTGGGAACGTTTTTTCGCTAAATTCTATTACATCCTAGTTGCAAACCACCAACTGAACCCAACTAGCATGAATTTTCGACCCCAAGTCTTTCGTGGATCCTGTGGTACACTGGTCACGGGTTCCACGGAAAGGGCTCAAATTTAGCCAAAAACAGGCTTTATTGGCTTATAACTCGCGATAGAAAACTCGGATCGTCGAAAACTCACTTCCATCGTGTAGAGCGTGTCCGACTTGACCTAGAAACATGTTCAAATTACCGAAAAGTTGTTTTAATGGAACCCATTTAATGGCACATGCCAGTTTTAGGGTCCCAAATACCGTAATTTTCAGTCGTCCTCAGGGCACGAGCCTGGAAACGTTTTTTCGCTAAATTCTATTACATCCTAGTTGCAAACCACCAACTGGACCCAACTAGCATGAAGTTTCGACCCCAAGTCTTTCGTGGCACCTTTGGTACACTGGTCACGGGTTCCACGGAAAGGGCTCAAAATTAGCCAAAAACAGGCTTTATTGGCTTATAACTCGCGATAGAAAACTCGGATCGTCGAAAACTTCCTTCCATCGTGTAGAGCGTGTCCGAATTGACCTAGAAGCTTGTTCAAATTACCGAAAAGTTTTTTTTAATGGAACCCATATAATGGCACATGCCAGTTTTAGAGTCCCAAATACCGTAATTTTCAGTCGTCCTCAGGGCACGAGCCTGGAAACGTTTTTTCGCTAAATTCTATTACATCCTAGTTGCAAACCACCAACTGAACCCAACTAACATGAATTTTCGACCCCAAGTCTTTCGTGGCACCTGTGGTACACTGGTCACGGGTTCCACGGAAAGGGCTCAAAATTAGCCAAAAACAGGCTTTATTGGCTCATAACTCGCGATAGAAAACTCGGATCGTCGAAAACTCACTTCCATCGTGTAGAGCGTGTCCGAATTGACCTAGAAGCATGTTCAAATTACCGAAAAGTTTTTTTTAATGGAACCCATATAATGGCACATGCCAGTTTTAGAGTCCCAAATACCGTAATTTTCAGTCGTCCTCAGGGCACGAGCCTGGAAACGTTTTTTCGCTAAATTCTATTACATCCTAGTTGCAAACCACCAACTGAACCCAACTAACATGAATTTTCGACCCCAAGTCTTTCGTGGCACCTGTGGTACACTGGTCACGGGTTCCACGGAAAGGGCTCAAAATTAGCCAAAAACAGGCTTTATTGGCTCATAACTCGCGATAGAAAACTCGGATCGTCGAAAACTCACTTCCATCGTGTAGAGCGTGTCCGAATTGACCTAGAAGCATGTTCAAATTACCGAAAAAATTTTTAATGGAACCCATTTAATGGCATGTGCCAGTTTTAGGGTCCCAAATACCGTAGTTTTCAGTCGTCCTCAGGGCACGAGCCTGGAAACGTTTTTTCGCTAAATTCTATTACATCCTAGTTGCAAACCACCAACTGAACCCAACTAGCATGAATTTTCGACCCAAGTCTTTCGTGGCACCTGTGGTACACTGGTCACGGGTTCCACGGAAAGGGCTCAAAATTAGCCAAAAACAGGCTTTATTGGCTCATAACTCGCGATAGAAAACTCGGATCGTCGGAAACTCACTTCCATCGTGTAGAGCGTGTCCGAATTGACCTAGAAACATGTTCAAATTACCGAAAAGTTTTTTTAATAGAACCCATTTAATGGCACATGCCAGTTTTACGGTCCCAAATACCGTAATTTTCAGTCGTCCTCAGGGCACGAGCCTGGAAACGTTTTTTCGCTAAATTCTATTATATCCTAGTTGCAAACCACCAACTGAACCCAACTAGCATGAATTTTCGACCCCAAGTCTTTCGTGGCACCTGTGGTACACTGGTCACGGGTTCCACGGAAAGGGCTCAAAATTAGCCAAAAACAGGCTTTATTGGCTCATAAATCGCGATAGAAAACTCGGATCGTCGAAAACTCATTTCCATCGTGTAGAGCGTGTCTGAATTGACCTAGAAACATGTTCAAATTACCGAAAAGTTTTTTTAATGGAACCCATTCAATGGCACATGCCAGTTTTAGGGTCCCAAATACCGTAATTTTCAGTCGTCCTCAGGGCACGAGCCTGGGAACGTTTTTTCGCTAAATTCTATTACATCCTAGTTGCAAACCACCAACTGAACCCAACTAGCATGAATTTTCGACCCCAAGTCTTTCGTGGCACCTGTGGTACACTGGTCACGGGTTCCACGGAAAGGGCTCAAAATTAGCCAAAAACAGGCTTTATTGGCTTATAACTCGCGATAGAAAACTCGGATCGTCGAAAACTCACTTCCATCGTGTAGAGCGTGTCCGAATTGATCTAGAAACATGTTCTAATAACCGAAAAGTTGTTTTAATGGAACCCATTTAATGGCACATGCCAGTTTTAGGGTCCCAAATACCGTAATTTTCAGTCGTCCTCAGGGCACAAGCCTGGAAACGTTTTCTCGCTAAATTCTAATACATCCTAGTTGCAAACCACCAACTGGACCCAACTAGCATGAAATTTCGACCCAAGTCTTTCGTGGCACCTGTGGTACACTGGTCACGGGTTCCAGGGAAAGGGCTCAAAATTAGCCAAAAACAGGCTCTATTGGCTTATAACTCGCGATAGAAAACTCGGATCGTCGAAAACTCACTTCCATCGTGTAGAGCGTGTCCGAATTGACCTAGAAGCTTGTTCAAATTACCGAAAAGTTTTTTTTAATGGAACCCATATAATGGCACATGCCAGTTTTATGGTCCCAAATACCGTAATTTTCAGTCGTCCTCAGGGCACGAGCCTGGAAACGTTTTTTCGCTAAATTCTATTACATCCTAGTTGCAAACCACCAACTGAACCCAACTAACATGAATTTTCGACCCCAAGTCTTTCGTGGCACCTGTGGTACACTGGTCACGGGTTCCACGGAAAGGGCTCAAAATTAGCCAAAAACAGGCTTTATTGGCTCATAACTCGCGATAGAAAACTCGGATCGTCGAAAACTCACTTCCATCGTGTAGAGCGTGTCCGAATTGACCTAGAAACATGTTCAAATTACCGAAAAGCTTTTTTAATGGAACCCATTTAATGGCACATGCTAGTTTTAGGGTCCCAAATACCGTAATTTTCAGTCTTCCTCAGGGCACGAGCCTGGGAACGTTTTTTCGCTAAATTCTATTACATCCTAGTTGCAAACCACCAACTGAACCCAACTAGCTTGAATTTTCGACCCCAAGTCTTTCGTGGATCCTGTGGTACACTGGTCACGGGTTCCACGGAAAGGGCTCAAATTTAGCCAAAAACAGGCTTTATTGGCTTATAACTCGCGATAGAAAACTCGGATCGTCGAAAACTCACTTCCATCGTGTAGAGCGTGTCCGACTTGACCTAGAAACATGTTCAAATTACCGAAAAGTTGTTTTAATGGAACCCATTTAATGGCACATGCCAGTTTTAGGGTCCCAAATACCGTAATTTTCAGTCGTCCTCAGGGCACGAGCCTGGAAACGTTTTTTCGCTAAATTCTATTACATCCTAGTTGCAAACCACCAACTGGACCCAACTAGCATGAAGTTTCGACCCCAAGTCTTTCGTGGCACCTTTGGTACACTGGTCACGGGTTCCACGGAAAGGGCTCAAAATTAGCCAAAAACAGGCTTTATTGGCTTATAACTCGCGATAGAAAACTCGGATCGTCGAAAACTTCCTTCCATCGTGTAGAGCGTGTCCGAATTGACCTAGAAGCTTGTTCAAATTACCGAAAAGTTTTTTTTAATGGAACCCATATAATGGCACATGCCAGTTTTAGAGTCCCAAATACCGTAATTTTCAGTCGTCCTCAGGGCACGAGCCTGGAAACGTTTTTTCGCTAAATTCTATTACATCCTAGTTGCAAACCACCAACTGAACCCAACTAACATGAATTTTCGACCCCAAGTCTTTCGTGGCACCTGTGGTACACTGGTCACGGGTTCCACGGAAAGGGCTCAAAATTAGCCAAAAACAGGCTTTATTGGCTCATAACTCGCGATAGAAAACTCGGATCGTCGAAAACTCACTTCCATCGTGTAGAGCGTGTCCGAATTGACCTAGAAGCATGTTCAAATTACCGAAAAGTTTTTTTTAATGGAACCCATATAATGGCACATGCCAGTTTTAGAGTCCCAAATACCGTAATTTTCAGTCGTCCTCAGGGCACGAGCCTGGAAACGTTTTTTCGCTAAATTCTATTACATCCTAGTTGCAAACCACCAACTGAACCCAACTAGCATGAATTTTCGACCCCAAGTCTTTCGTGGCACCTGTGGTACACTGGTCACGGGTTCCACGGAAAGGGCTCAAAATTAGCCAAAAACAGGCTTTATTGGCTCATAACTCGCGATAGAAAACTCGGATCGTCGGAAACTCACTTCCATCGTGTAGAGCGTGTCCGAATTGACCTAGAAACATGTTCAAATTACCGAAAAGTTTTTTTAATGGAACCCATTTAATGGCACATGCTAGTTTTAGGGTCCCAAATACCGTAATTTTCAGTCTTCCTCAGGGCACGAGCCTGGGAACGTTTTTTCGCTAAATTCTATTACATCCTAGTTGCAAACCACCAACTGAACCCAACTAGCATGAATTTTCGACCCCAAGTCTTTCGTGGATCCTGTGGTACACTGGTCACGGGTTCCACGGAAAGGGCTCAAATTTAGCCAAAAACAGGCTTTATTGGCTTATAACTCGCGATAGAAAACTCGGATCGTCGAAAACTCACTTCCATCGTGTAGAGCGTGTCCGAATTGACCTAGAAACATGTTCAAATTACCGAAAAGTTTTTTTAATGGAACCCATTTAATGGCACATGCCAGTTTTAGGGTCCCAAATACCGTAATTTTCAGTCGTCCTCAGGGCACGAGCCTGGAAACTTTTTTTCGCTAAATTCTATTACATCCTAGTTGCAAACCACCAACTGAACCCAACTAGCACGATTTCTCGACCCCAAGTCTTTCGTGGCACCTGTGGTACACTGGTCACGGATTCCACGGAAAAGGCTCAAAATTAGCCAAAAACAGGCTTTATTGGCTTATAACTCGCGATAGAAAACTCGGATCGTCGAAAACTCACTTCCATCGTGTAGAGCGTGTCGGAATTGATCTAGAAACATGTTCTAATTACCGAAAAGTTGTTTTAATGGAACCCATTTAATGGCACATGCCAGTTTTAGGGTCCCAAATACCGTAATTTTCAGTCGTCCTCAGGGCACAAGCCTGGAAACGTTTTCTCGCTAAATTCTATTACATCCTAGTTGCAAACCACCAACTGGACCCAACTAGCATGAAATTTCGACCCAAGTCTTTCGTGGCACCTGTGGTACACTGGTCACGGGTTCCACGGAAAGGGCTCAAAATTAGCCAAAAACAGGCTCTATTGGCTTATAACTCGCGATAGAAAACTCGGATCGTTAAAACTCACTTCCATCGTGTAGAGCGTGTCCGAGTTGACCTAGAAGCTTGTTCAAATTACCGAAAAGTTTTTTTTAATGGAACCCATATAATGGCACATGCCAGTTTTATGGTCCCAAATACCGTAATTTTCAGTCGTCCTCAGGGCACGAGCCTGGAAACGTTTTTTCGCTAAATTCTATTACATCCTAGTTGCAAACCACCAACTGAACCCAACTAACATGAATTTTCGACCCCAAGTCTTTCGTGGCACCTGTGGTACACTGGTCACGGGTTCCACGGAAAGGGCTCAAAATTAGCCAAAAACAGGCTTTATTGGCTCATAACTCGCGATAGAAAACTCGGATCGTCGAAAACTCACTTCCATCGTGTAGAGCGTGTCCGAATTGACCTAGAAACATGTTCAAATTACCGAAAAGTTTTTTTAATGGAACCCATTTAATGGCACATGCTAGTTTTAGGGTCCCAAATACCGTAATTTTCAGTCTTCCTCAGGGCACGAGCCTGGGAACGTTTTTTCGCTAAATTCTATTACATCCTAGTTGCAAACCACCAACTGAACCCAACTAGCATGAATTTTCGACCCCAAGTCTTTCGTGGATCCTGTGGTACACTGGTCACGGGTTCCACGGAAAGGGCTCAAATTTAGCCAAAAACAGGCTTTATTGGCTTATAACTCGCGATAGAAAACTCGGATCGTCGAAAACTCACTTCCATCGTGTAGAGCGTGTCCGACTTGACCTAGAAACATGTTCAAATTACCGAAAAGTTGTTTTAATGGAACCCATTTAATGGCACATGCCAGTTTTAGGGTCCCAAATACCGTAATTTTCAGTCGTCCTCAGGGCACGAGCCTGGAAACGTTTTTTCGCTAAATTCTATTACATCCTAGTTGCAAACCACCAACAGGACCCAACTAGCATGAAGTTTCGACCCCAAGTCTTTCGTGGCACCTTTGGTACACTGGTCACGGGTTCCACGGAAAGGGCTCAAAATTAGCCAAAAACAGGCTTTATTGGCTTATAACTCGCGATAGAAAACTCGGATCGTCGAAAACTTCCTTCCATCGTGTAGAGCGTGTCCGAATTGACCTAGAAGCTTGTTCAAATTACCGAAAAGTTTTTTTTAATGGAACCCATATAATGGCACATGCCAGTTTTAGAGTCCCAAATACCGTAATTTTCAGTCGTCCTCAGGGCACGAGCCTGGAAACGTTTTTTCGCTAAATTCTATTACATCCTAGTTGCAAACCACCAACTGAACCCAACTAACATGAATTTTCGACCCCAAGTCTTTCGTGGCACCTGTGGTACACTGGTCACGGGTTCCACGGAAAGGGCTCAAAATTAGCCAAAAACAGGCTTTATTGGCTCATAACTCGCGATAGAAAACTCGGATCGTCGAAAACTCACTTCCATCGTGTAGAGCGTGTCCGAATTGACCTAGAAGCATGTTCAAATTACCGAAAAGTTTTTTTTAATGGAACCCATATAATGGCACATGCCAGTTTTAGAGTCCCAAATACCGTAATTTTCAGTCGTCCTCAGGGCACGAGCCTGGAAACGTTTTTTCGCTAAATTCTATTACATCCTAGTTGCAAACCACCAACTGAACCCAACTAACATGAATTTTCGACCCCAAGTCTTTCGTGGCACCTGTGGTACACTGGTCACGGGTTCCACGGAAAGGGCTCAAAATTAGCCAAAAACAGGCTTTATTGGCTCATAACTCGCGATAGAAAACTCGGATCGTCGAAAACTCACTTCCATCGTGTAGAGCGTGTCCGAATTGACCTAGAAGCATGTTCAAATTACCGAAAATTTTTTTAATGGAACCCATTTAATGGCATGTGCCAGTTTTAGGGTCCCAAATACCGTAGTTTTCAGTCGTCCTCAGGGCACGAGCCTGGAAACGTTTTTTCGCTAAATTCTATTACATCCTAGTTGCAAACCACCAACTGAACCCAACTAGCATGAATTTTCGACCCAAGTCTTTCGTGGCACCTGTGGTACACTGGTCACGGGTTCCACGGAAAGGGCTCAAAATTAGCCAAAAACAGGCTTTATTGGCTCATAACTCGCGATAGAAAACTCGGATCGTCGGAAACTCACTTCCATCGTGTAGAGCGTGTCCGAATTGACCTAGAAACATGTTCAAATTACCGAAAAGTTTTTTTAATGGAACCCATTTAATGGCACATGCTAGTTTTAGGGTCCCAAATACCGTAATTTTCAGTCTTCCTCAGGGCACGAGCCTGGGAACGTTTTTTCGCTAAATTCTATTACATCCTAGTTGCAAACCACCAACTGAACCCAACTAGCATGAATTTTCGACCCCAAGTCTTTCGTGGATCCTGTGGTACACTGGTCACGGGTTCCACGGAAAGGGCTCAAATTTAGCCAAAAACAGGCTTTATTGGCTTATAACTCGCGATAGAAAACTCGGATCGTCGAAAACTCACTTCCATCGTGTAGAGCGTGTCCGAATTGACCTAGAAACATGTTCAAATTACCGAAAAGTTTTTTTAATGGAACCCATTTAATGGCACATGCCAGTTTTAGGGTCCCAAATACCGTAATTTTCAGTCGTCCTCAGGGCACGAGCCTGGAAACTTTTTTTCGCTAAATTCTATTACATCCTAGTTGCAAACCACCAACTGAACCCAACTAGCATGATTTCTCGACCCCAAGTCTTTCGTGGCACCTGTGGTACACTGGTCACGGATTCCACGGAAAAGGCTCAAAATTAGCCAAAAACAGGCTTTATTGGCTTATAACTCGCGATAGAAAACTCGGATCGTCGAAAACTCACTTCCATCGTGTAGAGCGTGTCCGAATTGATCTAGAAACATGTTCTAATTACCGAAAAGTTGTTTTAATGGAACCCATTTAATGGCACATGCCAGTTTTAGGGTCCCAAATACCGTAATTTTCAGTCGTCCTCAGGGCACAAGCCTGGAAACGTTTTCTCGCTAAATTCTATTACATCCTAGTTGCAAACCACCAACTGGACCCAACTAGCATGAAATTTCGACCCAAGTCTTTCGTGGCACCTGTGGTACACTGGTCACGGGTTCCACGGAAAGGGCTCAAAATTAGCCAAAAACAGGCTCTATTGGCTTATAACTCGCGATAGAAAACTCGGATCGTCGAAAACTCACTTCCATCGTGTAGAGCGTGTCCGAGTTGACCTAGAAGCTTGTTCAAATTACCGAAGTTTTTTTTAATGGAACCCATATAATGGCACATGCCAGTTTTATGGTCCCAAATACCGTAATTTTCAGTCGTCCTCAGGGCACGAGCCTGGAAACGTTTTTTCGCTAAATTCTATTACATCCTAGTTGCAAACCACCAACTGAACCCAACTAACATGAATTTTCGACCCCAAGTCTTTCGTGGCACCTGTGGTACACTGGTCACGGGTTCCACGGAAAGGGCTCAAAATTAGCCAAAAACAGGCTCTATTGGCTTATAACTCGCGATAGAAAACTCGGATCGTCGAAAACTCACTTCCATCGTGTAGAGCGTGTCCGAGTTGACCTAGAAGCTTGTTCAAATTACCGAAGTTTTTTTTAATGGAACCCATATAATGGCACATGCCAGTTTTATGGTCCCAAATACCGTAATTTTCAGTCGTCCTCAGGGCACGAGCCTGGAAACGTTTTTTCGCTAAATTCTATTACATCCTAGTTGCAAACCACCAACTGAACCCAACTAACATGAATTTTCGACCCCAAGTCTTTCGTGGCACCTGTGGTACACTGGTCACGGGTTCCACGGAAAGGGCTCAAAATTAGCCAAAAACAGGCTTTATTGGCTCATAACTCGCGATAGAAAACTCGGATCGTCGAAAACTCACTTCCATCGTGTAGAGCGTGTCCGAATTGACCTAGAAGCATGTTCAAATTACCGAAAAAAAAATTTTAATGGAACCCATTTAATGGTATGTGCCAGTTTTAGGGTCCCAAATACCGTAGTTTTCAGTCGTCCTCAGGGCACGAGCCTGGAAACGTTTTCTCGCTAAATTCTATTACATCCTAGTTGCAAACCACCAACTGGACCCAACTAGCATGAAATTTCGACCCAAGTCTTTCGTGGCACCTGTGGTACACTGGTCACGGGTTCCACGGAAAGGGCTCAAAATTAGCCAAAAACAGGCTTTATTGGCTCATAACTCGCGATAGAAAACTCGTATCGTCGAAAACTCACTTCCATCGTGTAGAGCGTGTCCGAATTGACCTAGAAACATGTTCAAATTACCGAAAAGTTTTTTTAATGGAACCCATTTAATGGCACATGCTAGTTTTAGGGTCCCAAATACCGTAATTTTCAGTCTTCCTCAGGGCACGAGCCTGGGAACGTTTTTTCGCTAAATTCTGTTACATCCTAGTTGCAAACCACCAACTGAACCCAACTAGCATGAATTTTCGACCCCAAGTCTTTCGTGGATCCTGTGGTACACTGGTCACGGGTTCCACGGAAAGGGCTCAAATTTAGCCAAAAACAGGCTTTATTGGCTTATAACTCGCGATAGAAAACTCGGATCGTCGAAAACTCACTTCCATCGTGTAGAGCGTGTCCGACTTGACCTAGAAACATGTTCAAATTACCGAAAAGTTGTTTTAATGGAACCCATTTAATGGCACATGCCAGTTTTAGGGTCCCAAATACCGTAGTTTTCAGTCGTCCTCAGGGCACGAGCCTGGAAACGTTTTTTCGCTAAATTCTATTACATCCTAGTTGCAAACCACCAACTGGACCCAACTAGCATGAATTTTCGACCCCAAGTCTTTCGTGGCACCTTTGGTACACTGGTCACGGGTTCCACGGAAAGTCACTCACTACATCACTCACTCACTCACTCACTCACACACTCACTCACTCACTCACTCCCTCCCTCACCCACTCACACACTCACTCACTTACTCAATCATTCACTCACTCACTCACGCACTCACTCATTCACTCACTACCTCCTTCAAACACTCACTCACTCACTCACTCACTACCTCATTCGAACACTCATGCACTAACTCATTCACTCACTACATACCTCATTCGAACACTCATGCACTAACTCATTCACTAACTCACTAACTCACTCACTCACTCATTCACTCACTCACTCACTCACTCACTCACTCACTGACTCATTCACTCACTGACTCGCTCGATTATTATCAATTCACAATTATCTCTAATACAGGGTGTCCCATCATTAACCGCCGATGTTGACAGCTTCGTGTTTGAGTTGTACTGGGTCTTTATACCTGAAATTTCATTTTTCATATAAAGAATTCTTTGGCAATTTGTTTGACCCCTACCAGAAGTTAGTTGGACGTCTGTAGCTGTTTTATAAACAATCGAAAAAATGTCCATTGTTAGACAATTCAGAATGACATAGTCCAAAAGTGGACCTTTTTTCGATTGCTTGTAAATTAAGCTACTGTACAGACGTCCAATTAACTTTTGGTAGGTGTTAAACAAATTGCCAAAGACTCCTCTATTTGAAAATGAAGTTTCAGTTGTAAAGGCCGAGTACAACTCAAACACGAGGCTGTCAACATCGGCGGTTAAGGATGGGACACCCTATATATCTTTGGCGAAATTCCCCTCACTTTGGGGATTTGGTTCGTCCGCCAGTGCTAGAGCTGCATGTCAGTCTAGTTGCCTCAATCCCAATTACTAGTGGACGAGAATGGGAGGGAAACGAAAAACTCAACTCTCTTTAACGGGGAGTAAAACTTTTTCCTTGAAGTGCGGATAAAATAGCGTAAAACTGACGATTCCCTCTCTTTGAGGGAGTTCCCCTCCCCTTGGAGGGTTGACTCGTTTGGCAGTGTAAGCGGATGAGAAGTTTCTGCAAGCCCATTTGATGTGTGACCACTAGGGGTGGGGAAAGTAGAGTTCCCACTCCCACTAAGGGTGGGAAAAGTAAAGTTAGTAAGTTCCTCCCTCTTTGATGTTTCCAAAAAGTATAGTTTGTTCCCTTAGGTGTAGGTAATATGGCCTGAAAACTGCCGATTCCCCCCTCTTTGTAGAAATTCCCCTCCCTTTAGAGGATCTGCGAGCTTCTGCAAGTTTCCGCAAGTTTCTGCAAGCCCATTTGATGTGCGACCACTAGCAGACAAGAAGAAGTGGGAAAAGTGGAATTCCCCCCTCTTTGGCATTTTCAAAAAGTATAGTTTGTTCCCTAAGGTGTAATTAAAATGGCTTGAAAACTGTCAATTCCCCCTCTTTGGCAAAATTCCCCTCCATTTGAAGGACTTGCTCGTCCGCCTGTGTGTGCGTCGCATGTAAATCTGACAAATCGACTGTGAAACATTAGGTGTGAAAGTGAACGTCCGGGCACAAAATGAGTCAAGAAATGAAACAATCGACTATAACACGTGAATAAGCCCACCGCAGTGTCATTATACTTTCTGTTATGTTCATCAGTCCTGTTATCGAATCTTCATCACCCCATCGGACTCCTCTTGCCACATGATGTTGTGCCCTCAACTCCTAGTCATCATCACCCTGTGCTGCTCACTAGTTACCAGTTGGTACAGTTTTCACATTCGATTATGAAACTGAATTCAAAAGCGCGCCATTTTTCTGGATGATCATCTTGATTCTTGACTTTTCGTTTGTGACTTTTTGCAGACTAGGATTTTCAGCAGCTTATAACCTAATTTAATCTAATAATCAAATTAAGTAACCTAATCACCTAATTTAGTCTCCTAATCACCTAATTTAGCCTCCTAATCACCTAGCTCCTAATAACCTAATTTAGTCTGCTTATCCCCTAATTTACTGTCCTAATCAAATTTAGTCTTCTAACCACCTAATTTAGCCTCCTAATCACCTAATTTAGTCTAATGATCAACTTTAGTCTCCTAACCACCTAATTTAGCCTCCTAATCACCTAATTTAGTCTCCTAGTCACCTAATTTAGTTTCCTAATCATCTAATTTAGTCTCCTAATCACCTAATTTAGTGTTCTCATCAAATATAGCCTCCCAATCACCTATTTTAGTGTCCTCATCAAAATTAGCCCCTTAATCACCTATTTTAGTGTCCTCATCAAAATTAGCCCTTTAATCGTCTAATTTAGTGTCCTCATCAAATATAGCCTCCTAATCACCTATTTTAGTGTCCTCATCAAAATTAGCCCCTTAATCACCTATTTTAGTGTCCTCATCAAAATTAGCCCCTTAATCGTCTAATTTAGTGTCCTCATCAAATATAGCCTCCTAATCACCTATTTTAGTGTCCTCATCAAATATAGCCTCCTAATCACCTATTTTAGTGTCCTCATCAAAATTAGCCCCTTAATCACCATATAGCCTCCTAATCACCTATTTTAGTGTCCTCATCAAAATTAGCCCCTTAATCACCATATAGCCTCCTAATCACCTATTTTAGTGTCCTCATCAAAATTAGCCCCTTAATCACCTAATTTAGTCTCTTCATTAACTGACAATACACTTATGAACAAAACATTTTCTAACTTTTAGGTGGTGAAGAGAGAATGTCTGTCTCCAATTTTGTGGACGATAAATTTCTGTTCATGAAAGGTGGGTTGGTTAATTGGTTCGTTAGTTTATATAACGTGATGAAACTTGAAAACGTGCCTGAATTATGTAAACTGATTTGTATACATAGTGGTTAAGTAAAACGTGCATACAGTAAGTACCTCATGTATTCGTGAAAGTTATGTGAATTATACAAGCTCGTGTGAAGATTTAACTAATTTTCATAAAATTTATTTACTTAAAATCATTCTGAATTTTTCCCAGAAATAGATCGTTGAGTGCAACTTGAGCTAGGGATGAGAATACAGGAAACAGTTCGACATTTTCAGCTCTGACATTTTGAAGATCGACATTTTTTTAGTTTGACATTTTCACTTTAGAGACCGCCGATTAAAAGAAAATACAAGATTACAAAAATATTGCTAAGAAAGCATTTGAGTGCCCGCCGGACAACCGGGATTCGTGCGTGTGGACTAACCATACGGGTAACTGACTGACAGACTGACTGACTGACTGACTGACTGACTGACTGACTGACTAACTGACTGACTGACTGACTTATTTACTGACTGACCGACTGACTGACTGAATGACTGACTGACTGACTGACTGACTGACTGACTGACTGACTGACTGACTGACTGACTGACTGACTGACTGACTGACTTATTTACTGACTGACCGACTGACTGACTGACTGACTGAATGACTGACTGACTGACTGACTGACTAAATGACTGATTGACTGACTGACTGACTGACGCTAACTGACTGACTGACTGACTGACTGACTGACTGACTAACTGACTGACTGACTGACTGACTGACTGACTGACTGACTGACTGACTGACTGACTGACTGACTGACTGACTGACAGACAGACTAACACAGGTGATCCTGTGCTGAACTGCTGCCAACTGCAAGAATCGGCTCGTTGTAATCTGAAGGCCAACGTGGCCGACTTGATGTTGCGAAAAGGGGAAAACTGGCAGTTCGATAAGGCCAACTCAACCTGTTGGTTTTTTTCAACACCGAATTAAACTATTACATTCACACATTTTTTATCTAAAAGAAAAACAGAACGCGCGCCAAAAGCACATTTGAATTCAAACTGGGCGCCAAAAACTCCCTGCGTCACAAGCAACATTGTAAACGATTTTCTCCGCGTCCTTCACTTTCGCTGGTATTTTGTCCATCACTTCAATAATCCTATAGAAACTTTTAGAAAGTTCACTAGAATCCTGAAAAGGTTTCAAAAATTTACAAACATTTTCTTCCGCACAGTGAAACCAAAACTGATGAAGAAGGCCAAACAGCAATGGCAGTTTCTCACCGTCGATGATAAAGACTCAACGGCCAATATTGATGAACTGTGTGATTTGGCGGAAAAGGTTGGTGTACAGTAATACAGGACGAAAAACTGCGTCGGCTAGGCGGAGCTTCGGCTAAATCACCATTTTTCTCAGCTAGTTTATACTAGACGCGCATTGGTTGGCCACGCCCTCAAGCTTATATAAATAAAAATACAAAGTGACTGACAGTACAAAAATTACACAAATTAAAGTAACCTTATCTTTCTCTCCGACGGATTCCTTCTTCTTCTTGGTGATGCCTTTTGCAATTTTCTCCTTCTTGAAGGAGTCGGCAGGTGATTGGCTCGATCGATTTTTAAGTCGTGGATCTGGGTGAGGCATCTTGCGGTGCGTAAATTCTGAAAATAAAATTAAAGCTTGGGAAACTATGTCGTTTCGGGCCTTTAAACCAGACGACCAAGGTAACGATACATGAAGGCAGGCCCTTCCTCAGTGGAAAACCCTCATGCATCGTTTTTTTCGGCGAAAATATGTACCCCCGACCAAGCAAGCGAAATGTTGTTTTTTAACTGTAATTTCAACGCTAATAGTTTGTGTTTGCGAAAAGTTCTGAAGAATTCTTTAATCATTTTATCCTTTTCAAAACCGCTTTTTACCAATTCAATGACGGCTTTTCTTGAAATTTCGAAAAATGTCTCGCGTTTGGTACAAATTCTAGCATAACGTATCAATTGTGATGTGAAAGTTTTATATCCTAACGTTTTAGGTACTCTACTGTCGCTATGAATGAATTTCTAAACTCGAAAATTGAAGTCATTGGTTTTGTCAAATATATAATATATCGGCCTCTGATCATGTATCTGTATATCCAGATCAAGAAAAGCTGCCTTATCCATGTCAGTGTTGCTCTGATTGATGATTAACTCACTGGGGTAAATTTTTTGCGCTGTAAGCATGAATTCAGGCACATTAATGGCACACACGTCATCAATATACCTAATAATACAACCGCTTCTATATATCGGATTTTCCCGTATGTATTTAAACTCGAGTGCAGTGAGACATAAATCGGAAATAACTGGTGAACAAGAATTGCCCATCGGTACGCCCACAACTTGTTTGAATACATTTTCACCGAAAGTGACGTAACTTTCCCCCATAATATACTCCAGCAAACTTGCTATGTCTTGCATCCTGAGTGTAGTATTCGAAGACTTGTAATCGTTTGTATAGCAACTTCGCTCCCATCCTAACTTAAGATAGTCTTTTTTACCATTTTTGAAGCAAATTTGCAGTAGAGAAATAATGCTATTCTTGATTATATCGTGCGGTAAAGCAGTAAATAGAGTGGAGAAGTCAGCGGTAACAATGTTATAGAGCTTTCCGACTTTGGATATTCTTTCTTTTGCGATTAAACTATTGTCTATGGACCAATATGGTCCAATACATTTATTCGATTCGAGAACTCTACAATAATTAGCAAAGTGCTGTTTAACATGCAACAGGCTTTGTAAAAGTATCTTACTTATCGGTTTAATCGAGTTGCGCGTTGCCCCGGCTATGAAACGAAACTTATAGGGAGTTTTGTGTAACTTCGGAACTGCAAACAGCCTGGGCAATACTCTATCTTCAATTTCAAGCTTACTGTTGTAATTAGAGTTGATCTTAACATGTCGAGAAACTATGTCCTGAGTGGTCTCATTAGACAAAGTATAAACTGTGTTACCTTTTACTACGAGGCCATTATTTTTTAGTTCGATACCCAACTCTGTACATAGTGTTTGTATGTAGAACTTTTTGCATATAAAAACAAAATTGTTGTTGGCTTTGTCTGCGGGAGCAATTACATATTTTTCATGCAATTTTTTCAGTTCCTTATTGTCTAGATTGTACCGCTCCCACTTTCTTCATTTTTCCACATATTTATGCCTCCAGAACCTAATGCGGTTGTGCATAATCTCAAATATTCTACCCCTAGCTAATCTGACCATCTCCTCGGTAACTTCTCTGTGTTTCATCAAAGATGTGAAAAACTTGTCTAACCCTTCCATGGTAGCGCTGCACACTTCGTTCCAATCGATTTGTTTGGGTGGTCGGAATTTACTCCCGCGTTGGAAAATTCTTCTCAGCTCCGGCTTTCGTATAACTTGCAGGTCTCCTGTAATGATATGACCATGCGGATTGTATTTATACATACTTCCGTTGCATTCGCATTGGCTACTAAGTATTTCTTCGATTTCCTTATTGCACAAGTTCTTCAGTAATTTACCATAATTACAAATTTCAATACTCATTGGCGTGTCTAACTTGTAAATAATTCTACTGTCAATTATTTTTTCTCTGATCTTATCAGGAACAACTTTTAAATACTTTTTATCTTTTATCACGTTCTGTATTCTAATACGATCCAGTCCTTCGCTAACATACGACAGAGTGATATTATGTATATTTTTCGCCCCATTCGTCCCTTTCTTGATTTCGAATACTCCTCTGAATAGGGCTTTGATTACTAATAGCAACTCTTCGCTTATTATATCCTCGTGTTTATTTAAAACCAGTTCGCATGCTATCTTATTAATTTGTGAGTTACTTAGACTCCTGAACCATCTATACATCGTGATATTTCTCTCACCTGTGCTTGTAGACGTCGGATTAGGTATATCCGTCCCGTTGTTGGTCTTCTTTATCCTTTTTCTTTTCCCGTGCCCTCGGTTTCGTCGCGGTGTTGCCGTCCTGAAGTAAGGTGAAGGTTTCTGTAGATAATCTTCATCTTTATAAATATTCTGTATGTACCCCACTCCTTCTATTTTGTCGTTCAAACCGAACGGGTGAGCAGTAACTAAAACGTTTATCCAAAAGTTCTCGCATCGGTTTAAATTAATCGCTGCTACTTTGTGGTTCGATATGTCTACAAACTGCAGAATACGAAATCTCATGTCGTGAGTTGAATGATCATTTTTCCTATAGTGTTCGGCAACAAAGGTTTGGTATTTATCAGGTCTACTCACGCTATATACATGTTCATATGCTCTTTCTTTTAGTGAACGTTTGGTCTGCCCCACGTATTGCATACCACATTTATCACAAAACAAGAGGTAAATCAACCCTTTGGTATCACAATGGTACAGACATTTCTTGACGTGGCTAAACGTTTTTCCTGTTGTATTTGATGCACTAAAATTGCTACGGTCTATTCGTGTCTCTAGCACACAGTTGGGTTTATTGCATGAGACCCCTTGGTCTGTGCTCTCTACCTCTACTGACTCCCACTTCATTGTGGAGCCTGGATCCTCGGAATCGCCATTAATGGCTATATAATTAAAGTTAAGATAATGTTTTGTGTTTAATAAAGTAATAGACGTAACGCAATGGGTTTATAGCGAAGAACTGGATGCGTTAGTCCAGTCCCGCACTACCGGTTATTGGCTGTAACTGGGTTGGGGCTGCCAACCTTAACCCGGCCACTGCTCCGTACGACCGTGGCATAACAGTTGCCTAGTCGATGCCAGGTTTTCCATGTGGGGTGGGCTCTGCCGGTCTCGCGCGGGGGTCAATAAGCCCGGCAACCCTCGAACGAGACCATGCCCCGCATGGTCAGCGGCTATAAAACTAAACTATAAACTAATCGTAACCTGTATTTTATTTCGCGCCGCGGTGGATTGTTTTGTGGTGGTAGATAGTAGTGCCAACGCCCGTGGATTACGCTATAAATAAGGCAATTCTTCTATTCATTTTAATGTAAACTAATTAATGAGATATTGAATGGTTATACTACCATTAACCAGTTTCTGAATACTATCTTCGAAGTAAACACAAGGGGTCCATACTCAAATAACTTTCATTAACCAGATTCCAAGGAAATAAAACATGCAATCTTTGTAATTTAATATCACCAAAATAACAGAATAGAATTTTCTAAAATAACAGTGTTGATGTGGATAAGAGACGTTAGAATGAAGTAAACAACAAAGAGACAAAATGAAAGCACACGTAATGATTCAAATATCGACAGCTATTTTTTATATGCTGTGTGCCGGCAGCATATTCCCAGAAACTACAAAAAAAATTGTCACCAGTGGGGGCATAAAACTTAGGTTTCAGTGTAGGCTTAGGCTTAGGCTTAGCCTTTGAAGAAGGGCTCGGGTGCTACGCGCCCAAGCCCTTCTCAAACCCTAAGCCTAATCCTAAGCCTAAACTGAAAACTAACTCTTAGCCTCATACTCGGCGATCTCGCTTAGAAGGAACAGTCTGTGATATTTACTAAGCCGAAGCCATACAAACAATGGTAACTTTTTAATGCAAATAAGAGCGCTAGAATGGGATAGTTTCTTCATGACAGGCAATCCTATTTTTTCTCTGATTTATGCTTCGTTTTCCAAAAAAAAGATTTTTAGTCACAAAATTTTCCGTTCACTTGTGCGAAACCATAGTTTGGAGAAAAGTTTTACTGGTGACAATTTTTTTCGTAGTTTCTGGGAATATGCGTACCGGCAAACTACTCATTGAATAATTATTGACTATACGCGTTTCAAGAAAGTTTAGACAATGACTACCCTAAAATTGATAGTCACACAAAGACAAAAATGCTAGACAAACCAGTAACCGTTATTAAAGCTCGAATAGTAGTTGAAATTAAACGAAATTAGGCAACTTTGTACTCTTAGAAATCAAACCCGTGCAAAATCATATATCGTCGATATTGATGTCCTGCTCGTTTTCTTTGTTGGCGGGATTTTTTGCTTGACCCTTCTTCTTAGCCCTGTACTTCTCCAACGCCTCACTGTATCGCATCTTTGGCTGGTCGGCAATCGCGATCCAGTCCGTCCGATCACCTTAACCTTACCGAATCCCGATTCCATCATCAGCCGCCGTAAGATCAGTGCTTTCTGGTTCTTTTCTTGTTCCTCCGGAGTACGTTCGGGGTTCACGCGAAGGGTACGATCTAAAACGACATTTATTCGGTCTAAATTCATTCTCCGCGCCTACCTTGCATTTCTAACTTTGTTTAGAGCCTGAAAGAATAGAATAAACTTTTTTCGTGGAACATTGTATAGTCTAACCTTGATATGTGTACGATCCAAGATTGGGGGCGTGGCTAACCAATCAGCGCCGAGTATGATATAGTCGAAGTTTTGGTGATTACGCCATTACTGTAGATTGGTCAGAGTTATCAAAAGTGTTTTTATTTCATATGGGGCTTCCACAGAACTTGCAGCAATTTGAGCAATCACTCACTCTTTCACTCACTCACTCACTCACTCACTCACTCACTCACTCACTCACTCACTCACTCACTCACTCACTCACTCACTCACTCATTCACTCACTCACTCACTCACTCACTCACTCACTCACTCATTTACTCATTACCTCACTTACTCACTCACTCACTCACTCACTCACTCACTCACTCACTCACTCACTCACTCACTCACTCACTCACTCACTCACTCACTCACTCACTCACTCACTCACTCACTAACTCGCTCACTATCATTGCAGGAGGTCAATGAGGCATTGAAGGAGTCAAAACCCGTTCACAACATGTACGTTATGCCATTTCAAGGTGTGTTTATATTTATGCACTAGCGGACGAGGAGGGGTGGGAAAAGTGGAATTACACCCTCTTTGGCGTTATTCAAAACGTAAAATTTGTTCTGTAGTTTTCACGACTTTTCATTGTTGTTTTCATAGTGTTAAAATAAAAATAATAAATAATAAAAAACTCACAGCGTCCGTCTGAACCACACACAGTCAATATGATATAAACAATTATATTTAAATGAACATGAAAAAATTTATAAAAAATATTTTAAATTTCATTTTAACGACATTATATTTACAGATGTGTACTGCGGCTTGAACCGGAGCAAGAAAGGTGCAACGAGCGTGTTGAGTAGCGGCATGATGTACTGCTGCACCAAAGTCGATTCGCTGCTGTTCTCGGATGATACAGGTTTGATAAAGCTTGTTCTCGGATGATCCAGGTTTGATAAAGCTTGTTCTCGGATGATCCAGGTTTGATATAGCTTGTTCTCGGATGATCCAGGTTTGATATAGCTTGTTCTCGGATGATCCAGGTTTGATATAGCTTGTTCTCAGGTGATCCAGGTTTTTATATAGCTTGTTCTCGGATGATCCAGGTTTGATATAGCTGGTTCTCTGATGATCCAGGTTTGATATAGCTTGTTCTCGGATGATCCAGTTTTGATATAGCTGGTTCTCTGATGATCCAGGTTTGATATAGCTTGTTCTCGGATGATCCAGGTTTGATATAGCGGGTTCTCTGATGATCCAGGTTTGATATAGCTTTTTCTCGGATGATCCAGGTTTGATACAGCTTGTTCTCGGGTGATCCAGGTTTGATATAGCTTGTTCTCGGATGATCCAGGTTTGATATAGCTTGTTCTCGGATGATCCAGGTTTGATATAGCTTGTTCTCGGATGATCCAGGTTTGATATAGCTTGTTCTCGGATGATCCAGGTTTGATACAGCTTGTTCTCGGATGATTCAGGTTTGATATAGCTTGTTCTCGGATGATCCTGGTTTGATATAGCTTGTTCTCGGATGATCCTGGTTTTATATAGCTTGTTCTCGGATGATCCAGGTTTGATATAGCTGGTTCTCTGATGATCCAGGTTTGATATAGCTTGTTCTCGTGTGATCCAGTTTTGATATAGCTTGTTCTCGGATGATCCAGGCTTGATATAGCTTGTTCTCGGATGATCCAGGTTTGATATAGCTTGTTCTCAGATGATCCTGGTTTGATATAGCTTGTTCAAGGTATCTTGTTGTCATTGAACTAAGCGCAACTTTCGTATTTTTATGAAACTCAAAATTGATTTCTGAAATATTCAAACTGCGCGCCAAAACTTTTTTTCGAGTAAGAAGAAATCCTGGATGAGCGTAATGATTCTGAAGGAAAAACGTGATCAGGATATTTTTTTTCGATTATCAATTATTTTGTTATTTTAAAATTATTTTATGCCCCATTAGGCACGTAAGAGTTACAGTGGCAGTCAAAAGTTTAGGCCCATTCAATCAGATAAGTCATAAAGCAATCAAATATTAGATTAAATAATAACAAATGTCATAAATCAATCGAATAGGTCTTGAATCAATCAGATATGTCATAAAGCAAACAAATATTGGGTAAATAATAACAAATGTCATAAATCAATCGAATAAGTCATAAATCAGTCAGTTATGTCATAAATCAATCAAATATTAGATGAATCAATAACAAATGTCATAAATCAATCGAATATATCATAAATCAATCAGATATGTCATAAATCAATCAAATATTAGATGAATCAATATCAAATGTCATAAATCAATCCAATATGTCATAAATCAATCAGTTATGTCATAAATCAATCACTTACATATGTCATAAATCAATCAAATATCAGATGAATAAATAACAAATGTCATAAATCAATCGATTATGTCATAAACCAGTCAGTTATGTCATAAATCAATCACATATGTCATTAATCAATCAAATATTAGATGAATCAATAACAAATGTCATATATCAGTCAAATATGTCGTAACGATTTATTTTCACCACAGGTACGGAAAACATGAAATGGAATTCATACATGAATGAGTGGCCAACGGACGACTTGCAGAGCGTGCATTATGTAACCAGGCATATGGTTTTCACCGAACAAAACCTCGTACACATCAACTTCAATGATCCTCAGGAGACGCATACGGTACGCATTCACTCACTCACAAACTCACTCACTCAGTAACTCACTCATTCACTCATTCACTCTTTCACTCACTCACTCACTCACACACTCAATCACTCACTCACTCACTCACTCACTCACTCACTCACTCACTCACTCACTCACTCACTCACTCACTCACTCACTCAGTCACTCACTCACTCACTCACTCACTCTCTCACTCACTCACTCACTCACTCACTCACTCACTCACTCACTCACTCACTCACTCACTCACTCACTCACTCACTCACTCACTCATTCACTCACTCGCTCACTCACTCACTCACTCACTCACTTGCAGGAAGACACGATGGCGGTGCGGAAGCATGATAGGGAGGTTGTGCAGAAGGTGTTCTACTCTTACTGGTACAAATATGGCTGGGTGGCTGTCACCATCCTGTTCAATGGTTGGCACTGGCATTATATACAGGGTGGCTGTAAAGTCTGGTACTATCGCTGTCCGGTCGTCCATTACTTCGAAATCGAATCAATGTCACAAACTGAATCGAACTGCTGAGCAAGTGGATAACGTGAAACACTTGGATTTTTCGAGAACATTTCGAAATATAATTTTTCAGTCCCTATAAAAAATTCAAAATTTTAAATCTGCCCCTGAATTTGAAATTTGAATTTCAACTGCGCTCCAAATCAGTTTGATAATAGCGAACAGTCATATTTAGTGAGGAATGCAATTAAAATCGTGTTTCGTATATGATAAGTAAAGCAAAAACTTTCAATCGTTTTTTTTTGTTGTTTTTTTTCGTATATTCGTAATTATATTTTCGTTTTTCGCAATCAATTTTTTGTTTATGATAAGTAAAGCAAAAATTAGAATTTCTACTGCGCGCCAAATCAATATGATAAAAGCGAACAGTCATATTTAGTGAGGAATGCAATTAAAATTGTTTTTTCGTATATGATAAGTACAGCAAAAACTTAAGTTAAGTAAATTGGTTTTTATTTGTGAAAATAAAAATCTAGTTTGTTTTCTGTAAAATTACTGTTTGCTTACTTATAAAAGAGAAAAATAAAAACTAAACATTGTTTCGGCTCTGCCTCTGATGCACACCTGTCCCAGCTGTGGGTTTTTAGCCACAGTCCGGGGGGGGGGGGGGGGGTAGACTGTGGCTAAAAAACGGACTCATCTTAAATGATACTGTGGTTAAACGGTAATGTGGCTACAGAGGAATCGGTCTGTGCTTGATTGGTACTGTGGCTAAACGGTATTGTGGCTGAAGAGGAATCGGACTGTGCCTAAAAGCACTCACGTCCACAGTCTACCCCCCCCCCCGGACTGTGGCTAAAAACCCACAGCTGGGACAGGTGTGCTCTGATGATGTGCGTTCCAGGTCTAGCCTGCATGTTTGCGTTGTATGTGGTTGTCAAAGTTGCCCGCCACTACAGATACGACCCACAGACCCAAGTCGTGAACACGGTGAGTGAGTGAGTGAGTGAGTGAGTGAGTGAGTGAGTGAGTGAGTGAGTGAGTGAGTGAGTGAGTGAGTGAGTGAGTGAGTGAGTGAGTGAGTGAGTGAGTGAGTGAGTGAGTGAGTGAGTGAGTGAGTGAGTGAGTGAGTGAGTGAGTGAGTGAGTGAGTGAGTGAGTGAGTGAGTGAGTGAGTGAGTGAGTGAGTGAGTGAGTGAGTGAGTGAGTGAGTGAGTGAGTGAGTGAGTGAGTGAGTGAGTGAGTGAGTGAGTGAGTGAGTGAGTGAGTGAGTGAGTGAGTGAGTGAGTGAGTGAGTGAGTGAGTTAGTGAGTGAGTGAGTGAGTGAGTTAGTGAGTGAGTGAGTGAGTGAGTGAGTGAGTGAAGACTGTACACGTGATTCGAATTCCCATGAAGTACTACATATATGTACACTGTATATGTTCATGGTTATAGTGTACTGTATAGGCCTCGTAATTGTTTATGAGAAAACCCAAAACGTGGCACATAAAATTCCTTACTTGAGAATCCGGTTTTGGACTTGAGAATCTGGTTCTAACAAAATTTGAAAAGTAGCTAAAACGTGGCATAGAAAATTCATTACTTGAGAATCCGGTTCTGGACTTGAGAATCTGGTTCTGGCCATGCCATGGGTTATCGCAGTTTTAAACCATTTCTTATAATCAATTATGAGGCCTATACAAGCTCATTTTCATTATAAAATACGTTTTGTTCACTAATAATATTACAGAGAATAATCATTGTTTTCTTAGACATACAAAAAATCATAGAAATTTTACAACAATTATGGAATAAACTGGTTTTAGATTAATCGGTGGGCGCCGTTAATTTGTAACTCAACAATCATAACAAGATATTGTGCACAACACAACAGAGTATCGTAACATAAATACATAATTGTAAGTCAATGTTATACTGCAACAACTAATGTATTAGTTCGTTAGATTGTTTTATGACCATGAACAATTGTGAAAACTTAGTTTTTTTAAGTCTGGAAAAAAACGCACGACAGCCAAGTCAATGGCTTAGTTGACCGAATACAGTTTATGTTTCACTGCAAGTACAAGTTTTATTGATGCTCAGTTTTGAAAGAACGCAGGTGAAACTCTAATTAATAACTGGGGTAACGACAACCACTTAAGTTTCAACAGGCAGTAGCCAACTTCTGATTTACGTTACAAATGAAGTATAAATTTTCTTTCCGATAATGTTGGGAAACCTAAGGTGGAACTCTGGTCAAATAGTGGGGTAACGACAGCCAACGAAATGAAGCCGCCTATAGTATGTTCACGTTTCATTCCCTTGTATGATACATAAATTCGATTATACTGGTAGCACCGTTGTCAGGGAGCTTGCTTGCTAGATGCGTAAAGAGAAAAACATAATTTTCTTTTTATACTTCAACATAAATAAAAAAATAACATAGTAACTTGGCAACATTTCGTGTTTTTTAGACGGCAAGTTAGACTGTCAGAAAAGTTTGCAATTGATATTAATTTATATTTTTTTTTGTTGTTTTTTTTCGTATATTCGTAATTATATTTTCGTTTTTCGCAATCAATTTTTTGTTTATGATAAGTAAAGCAAAAATTAGAATTTCTACTGCGCGCCAAATCAATATGATAAAAGCGAACAGTCATATTTAGTGAGGAATGCAATTAAAATTGTTTTTTCGTATATGATAAGTACAGCAAAAACTTAAGTTAAGTAAATTGGTTTTTATTTGTGAAAATAAAAATCTAGTTTGTTTTCTGTAAAATTACTGTTTGCTTACTTATAAAAGAGAAAAATAAAAACTAAACATTGTTTCGGCTCTGCCTCTGATGCACACCTGTCCCAGCTGTGGGTTTTTAGCCACAGTCCGGGGGGGGGGGGGGGTAGACTGTGGCTAAAAAACGGACTCATCTTAAATGATACTGTGGTTAAACGGTAATGTGGCTACAGAGGAATCGGTCTGTGCTTGATTGGTACTGTGGCTAAACGGTATTGTGGCTGAAGAGGAATCGGACTGTGCCTAAAAGCACTCACGTCCACAGTCTACCCCCCCCCCGGACTGTGGCTAAAAACCCACAGCTGGGACAGGTGTGCTCTGATGATGTGCGTTCCAGGTCTAGCCTGCATGTTTGCGTTGTATGTGGTTGTCAAAGTTGCCCGCCACTACAGATACGACCCACAGACCCAAGTCGTGAACACGGTGAGTGAGTGAGTGAGTGAGTGAGTGAGTGAGTGAGTGAGTGAGTGAGTGAGTGAGTGAGTGAGTGAGTGAGTGAGTGAGTGAGTGAGTGAGTGAGTGAGTGAGTGAGTGAGTGAGTGAGTGAGTGAGTGAGTGAGTGAGTGAGTGAGTGAGTGAGTGAGTGAGTGAGTGAGTGAGTGAGTGAGTGAGTGAGTGAGTGAGTGAGTGAGTGAGTGAGTGAGTGAGTGAGTGAGTGAGTGAGTGAGTGAGTGAGTGAGTGAGTGAGTGAGTGAGTGAGTGAGTGAGTGAGTGAGTGAGTGAGTGAGTGAGTGAGTGAGTGAGTGAAAATGAGATAGAAATGCTGGAATGTGGAATGAAATTGCAGCGTCAAGCGAAAGTCAAGTACGCCGATGCTTATCACTAAAAATACGTACGACAACCATCGACTAAAATAAAGATGCAATTATACAAGTATTCGTTATCAAAAACCTCTAACAAATAAAAAAATCAGCTAACTTATTCAGGTTTTCATGTTTATCAAAAATTAATTTTGCTGGTCGGTCACGCACGTGTGCAATAAAATAAGCGCAACTTTCGTATGTTGTCCAAACAATGTGTGAAACGGTAATTTTTCATCGAAATTTTCGAAAACACGCCAAAATCACGATTTGAATCTCGCCGAAATTTTTTTTGGCTAACAAGAAACCCTGGATAGGTTATAATAAGACTATTGTGTTTTTCTGATTATAAATTATTCGCAAATTAATTTTAAAAGTCACATGTTGGATTTTTCTAAATATTATTATGTAAGTTCTCTGGAAACTGTTTGTTTAATTTTAACTTTGTTCAATTCAGTTTCACGATAGTCGAAAAACTGTTTCTTATGGTAAAAGGTTTCAGAGAAACTTCCATGAAGACTGTACACGTGATTCGAATTCCCATGAAGTACTACATATATGTACACTGTATATGTTCATGGTTATAGTGTACTGTATAGGCCTCGTAATTGTTTATGAGAAAACCCAAAACGTGGCACATAAAATTCCTTACTTGAGAATCCGGTTTTGGACTTGAGAATCTGGTTCTAACAAAATTTGAAAAGTAGCTAAAACGTGGCATAGAAAATTCATTACTTGAGAATCCGGTTCTGGACTTGAGAATCTGGTTCTGGCCATGCCATGGGTTATCGCAGTTTTAAACCATTTCTTATAATCAATTATGAGGCCTATACAAGCTCATTTTCATTATAAAATACGTTTTGTTCACTAATAATATTACAGAGAATAATCATTGTTTTCTTAGACATACAAAAAATCATAGAAATTTTACAACAATTATGGAATAAACTGGTTTTAGATTAATCGGTGGGCGCCGTTAATTTGTAACTCAACAATCATAACAAGATATTGTGCACAACACAACAGAGTATCGTAACATAAATACATAATTGTAAGTCAATGTTATACTGCAACAACTAATGTATTAGTTCGTTAGATTGTTTTATGACCATGAACAATTGTGAAAACTTAGTTTTTTTAAGTCTGGAAAAAAACGCACGACAGCCAAGTCAATGGCTTAGTTGACCGAATACAGTTTATGTTTCACTGCAAGTACAAGTTTTATTGATGCTCAGTTTTGAAAGAACGCAGGTGAAACTCTAATTAATAACTGGGGTAACGACAACCACTTAAGTTTCAACAGGCAGTAGCCAACTTCTGATTTACGTTACAAATGAAGTATAAATTTTCTTTCCGATAATGTTGGGAAACCTAAGGTGGAACTCTGGTCAAATAGTGGGGTAACGACAGCCAACGAAATGAAGCCGCCTATAGTATGTTCACGTTTCATTCCCTTGTATGATACATAAATTCGATTATACTGGTAGCACCGTTGTCAGGGAGCTTGCTTGCTAGATGCGTAAAGAGAAAAACATAATTTTCTTTTTATACTTCAACATAAATAAAAAAATAACATAGTAACTTGGCAACATTTCGTGTTTTTTAGACGGCAAGTTAGACTGTCAGAAAAGTTTGCAATTGATATTAACGGACTTCGAACGATCCGTGTAAAGAACGAATGTATCCGCCGACTGACCAACTGACTGGATGAAATTCTGATTGACTGCGGGACCTATGTACTTAATGGTTATGACTCTGACAGACCGACTGACTGATTGACTCATTGATTTACCGACTGACTGATTGACTCACTGCCTAACTGATTAACTCACGGATTGGCCGAAGACTGACTAACTGACTGATCGACTGGCCGACTGACTGATTGACTCACTGACTGACTGATTAACTCACTGATTGACCGACTGACTGACTGACTGACTGTGACAAACTACATAACTGACTGACTGACTGACTAACTGACGGACTTACTGACTGACTGACTGACTGACTGACTGACTGACTGACTGACTGCCTGTGACTAACTGACTTGGTTGTTGGCTGTCCTTGTCATCTGTTTTTGATGCTTTCTCTTGACCAGTGTCTGTTATTATACTTACACGAATGAATAAATAAAAAATAAATTGACTGATCGACTGACTGATGACTCATTGACTTACCGACTGACTGATTGACTCACTGCCTGACTGATTAACTCGCGGATTGGCCGACGACTGACTAACTGACTGATTGACTGGCCGACTGACTGATTGACTCACTGACTGACTGATTAACTCAATGATTGACCGACTGACTGACTGACTGTGACAAACTAACTGACTGACTGAGTAGTATAGGGAGGTAACTGGCCGGGATTTTGTTACCCCCAGACACCACATCACCCCAAGAACCCCCAGTTACCCCACCCCCAGGGTCAAACATGATCTCTTGAGAACAGAAACTTTTCTCAAGAAAGTTTTCTCAAGACACCCAAGTTTCTTGAAAAAACTTTCTTAAGAAAGTTTTCTTGAGAAAATTTTCTTGAATTAGTTTTTTTTCAAGAAAATTTTCTTGAGAAAGTTTTCTTAAGAAAGTTTTCTCAAGAAACTTGGTGTATTGAAAATTATTTCTCGAGAAAACGGTTTATCACCACGTGGGGGCCCCCGTGCGCCCCTACGTTGTGAGCAGTTGTCGGCGTGTTCAGTGAGTTGTTGTCCACTCGCCACTCATAAGTTGTGCGGCAGGCAGCGCCGGACGGCCGCCGAAGGCGGCCGTCCGGCACTGCCGTAGACGTAGTCGACAGTCAAATGAGTCATGCAACAGTCAATATATGTTTAGTTTGAAGTAATCGGCAGTCCTAGAAAATGTTCAACAGTTGTCTTTATTCAAAACGCGCGATCAATGCACGCAATTTGCGAATGCGTGAATAATAATCAAAGTACAGATCGGATCGGGAAATGGTATCGACAACGTTTATCACCGCGAAGCGAAGTAGCATATCAGAGTTCAGATCATGAAAGAGTTGTCGTGCATCGTCCGCCACCCTCTCACGCAACATGAGAAAATACGCAATCTTTTTGCCCACCTCTGAAAACAATTTAGTGAGTTTTTTTTTTCAATATTAATAATCATGTCAGTCAATGAAAATACTTCGAAGTCACAAACCAGATTCAGCGAACAGATCGCACTCACGTCCGAATCCATCAATGTCCACCATTTCACCGTTTTTGCGCACCTGGTTTGTACCCACAATAAAACGGGCCTGTTTTGCACGTGAATAAAGTTCAGACGCCGGCCATGGGCAGTTCCAACCTTCGGGTACGTCATACTCAAGCAGGATGGGCCCATGCATGTCTATGTTGAGTGAGCTGGCCACTGCAAATGATTTATTGAATTTCATTGAGACAAAATTAAGTTCTATTCGATGACTAATAACCTTTATGTACACGGATTAGATCGGCCTCCGACATGACGCTGGTTCGCATCACCCGATTTGTAATTGCCCTCAAGTCCATGTTGAATCAGATGGTCTTGACCGGTTAGTTTCAGGGCGTCGACAAGAATATTAAATGCCTTCGGCCCTCGCCTCTTTAATAGTTGAATAAGAGACCGGGCACGCTCAGACGGGGGCAGCCAACTAATATCTTCAGCTTGAGAGGTTCGAATAATCCGATTTTCTACAAGGTGATCAAGCACACGGGTGACTTGAAGATTGTGTGCCAAGTTTGAATAGTTCAAGGTAAGGATATATTTTTCAGTAGCATTCATGACTCAATATTTTATAAACTTCACTGTACAACTACACAAATTCAGGATTCAGTTTCAACTTGTCAAACGCTAGGTGTTATCCTGTCAGTACTTTCAGTGCTCCTTAAATACTATGACAAGAGTATACAGCTTACGTGGGCGTATTCGCAATCGAGTGAGCGTTTGGAGACTTTTATACGAATGGTGTATTGGGAGCCGCCGGAAAGTGAGACCACATCAGCGAAACATTGATTGATCATATATCAGAGTGTTGGCATTATATTTGCCGTTTATGAAAGCAGAAACTATTTCATCATTCTCATCATAATTATTGGTGAATAAATTGACAAACTTATGCATTGGTATTCCTCGATTTCTGCAAAATAAAAAGAAAACACAATATTGGCCACACGTTGTAGCATTATCGCTCTGTACACGTTTACGGTTAAAATTCCAACTACGACATGATTTATTTAGAAAAGTTCTAAACTCCCGTGCAGGTGAAATTCCAAATGAACAAAAATAATCACCAAAACCTTCTTTATTGACAAATATAGAAATCCAGTGTTCTCCGCTAGAAAATGAAGGTTGAGTGTTAGCAATAAAACAATACGGAATTGGTGGTGTAGAAGGTATTGTGTCAGACGAAAATACACCCAGGAAACTAGAAAACTTGCACATTTGTGACAACTCTAGAGAATCCATCATATGGTATAATCAAAATAAACGGTTCGATTTCTGTCAATCATGGCAAGGTTATCGAACTCGGCATACACTATCATCTCTAGCCCGGGCTCCTTTATAGCCTCCGCAAAAGTGCAATGCACAGTCGTGGTTCCTTCGTGTACAAGTTCCCAGTTATCAGAGTCACAATCATCTGGTGTTAGATCAAACGCAAACAAACATGTGGAATTTTTGAAATCTAGCATTGAAATGTCATTAGATCTGTTATCAGTCATTCCCAGAGTGTCCATCAGATACATGTACGCACGGGCGTAAAAATTTTTCGGAAAGTCAGTTTTTAGTGGTTCCCGAGGAAACGTGTGGCCTCCGGCTTGCACGTAAATCTCACTAACGTTATGGTTAGCAAAATGAAAAGGTGATTTGGTGTAACTTCCAAAATAACTGTCAGTCTCCACAAAACCCAGAATAATCCGTCTTGGCAATTGTCCTTCAAAAACAGAGCTTGTCGGAGTGCTTTGTCGTCCTGGGCCTACTTGAATTTTTGTCATCGTTACACGACGAATCGGGTAGCGGGCCGCCTGTTTCATCAGTGATGATTCTATAGCCATGTGCACACTGGGTGCTAACTGAACTCTCTTAACATACCATATCATTTCTTGAACGCTTATTTTGAATCCGGCGTCAGCAGCTTGAAAACAAAGTAGGCAGAACGGATCACTGTTGCGATGCACTTCCAAATCGATGGTGCTGTTGCTCAACATTAGTCGATCGTGCACAAACAGGTCACTGTGTATTGGAGCCATCATTTCCACAAACTTACTTTCTCTAAATTTAATCATACGGTGTTGATAACCGATGTTTTCGACGGTCTGAACTTTCATTGAGGGTTCGTCTTTAGCGTATAGTGCAGTTCCTAGAGTATCAACTTTGAAATGCTTACTATAATTAAGTTCGGTCTCTAGATATGATCGATATGCATACATGGGACCGCTGTCACATGCGAGCTTACCATTGATGCCTAAACGAACCTGTTTAATGAATGTTTTGGCAAGTAGATTTATCGGACCAACTGTATCTGTTTCTTCAAGTGGAAGACCGGAAGCTTTTGTGATTTTTAATTTAACATATAGATAGTTTTTTGCCAGTTGAAGATAGTCTGGGCCACTGGACAGATGAAACTGATAGGGACCATCAGATGTCACCGTGTTTACGGGGTGGCAAGCGTGCCAATAGCTGTGGTCTACAATTGCTTGCGTTGGTGGAACACTAAACAAATTTATCAGTGAACTAGCACTCGGTGCACTGTCCTTGTCAAGTAGTTGAGCCATTAAAGCCGAATAACACCCAACTGTGTTTTGATTTTTCTGACACGCTTCTTCGGTTTACGTTTTCCCAGTTTTCCCCCTTTAATACGTTTACCACCCTACAACTTATTGGATGATGCTCTATCCAAAAGATTAACAGTGGCTTGTCTCGCTCGCCGTTTCACCGTCGGTTTGAAATCATTTCCGGACAGAACATCTGTGGCAATGTCGGCACCAGTTCTCAGTGCTTGACGTCCAATAGCTTTGCCAGCAGATTTAGCTACAGGCAACAATACCCTAAATATACTACGGAAAACATTGCCGAGACCACCACCACGTTGATGAGGCAGCCCGTGAAAACCTCCTAGCTGATTAGCCCACTGTTTCTCAGACGCTGGTATGTATGTATTTTACCCTCATCTCTTTCTTCTAAAGTGCAGTTTCACTACGGATTTACCGAATTTAAAACCGATAGGCGTGTCTTGATCTGTTTTAATACTAATTTTCAATGAACTGAAATCTTTTTGCAGAACGTTCACATAGTGGGGGTTTATGAAACTCATGTGAATGATGTCTCCGTACTTACCGGTAACGGGAAGTATGCGCAACAGGGGTTCCATTGTATCACCCACAATTTGAGGTTCAATCAAATCACAGTACACGTACAGAGATTCAATCCCACCACGCAAGTCTGCTTGATACACGGCAGTATGCACATTTTCAATAAAATTATGCGAAAAACCGAGCATGTAAGCCAGGTGCTTGGAGAGAATCAGACGTTTACCGGTCACCACTTTGAAAATCACACGTTTGTGCAAATCATCTGTTGTAACTTTGAAAGAATCCAATAGAAACGATGATTCCTTACTCTCTGCATCTTGTTTGAGTGACCGGAATATGTCCTCAACAGACTCGTAATGACCAGGCCATATCGTACCTATCTCATGTTCTTTTGTCACTAAATCATAAATAATTACTTGATTTGAGTAAAACAATGGTTCGGGAATTTGAGGAACATTATTCCATGAGTAGGGGAATTGCACCTCAACCAAAGCAACTTCCCACTCACCGACGAGCCGAATATCTTTGGGTAGTCTAATTCGAAACTCAGATGACGTGTTCTCCCGTGCTTCGCTGTTCGATCGACGTGTGTTGCTCGGTAGATTTAGATAAAACTCGTTCATTTCGCAACGATGGACTTGGTAGAATATAGCCAATTGCACTGCTCAAAAGAACCACCCACAAATCACTCTTATTACCGAAACTAAGATTAACTATGCTACACACTACAACAATGTAAACAATTATTATTTGTGCAAAAAATACAACTTGAGACTTCAGCACTAAATGACCACTCCAACACCAATGTTCCATCTTTAAATACTGACAAGGTCTTGATGTGCCACCCAGCGCTCAGATTTGTCGTTAAATACTACCAAATGCCACAGCTGCCCTCTCCGACGTTCAGACTTTTTCATCGCTTCTATTTTTATAATAGTTGGATTGTTTTTTAAAACTCTCACGAGCTCTTCGTTGTAGAATACACCCTCAATGTCTTCATCGTTTCCATCTGCGAGTTTAAAACTTGCCGGAGTCCTGTTAAGAATCTTTTTTATGACAAAAACTTCTGAGCTGTAATTTGCACGATATCCTTTGGAAAGGACGTGCTTCTCTATCGAAATACGTACCAAATCCCCTACTTTAAATTTTGGGCGAGCTGGCTTTTGTTTGACAGAATATAAGGTTTTCCAAACATCACCCTGATTCTGCATGTTCACACTCGCTGGCGTGCATTTTATCGTACGATGATAACTGTTGTTTATTGCATGCACAAAATCAGGTAGCACGTCAATGTAGCGCTTAGTTTTGTAATGTGTAAAATATTTCCAAATGCGTGACTTCAGTGTTCGTATATAACGTTCTGCAATTCCACACTTCACATCTGGTGATGTGGCATAATAATGTGTGATTCCGTAAGATTTTAGCAAGTTTTGAAAATGATTGGAAAATTCTTTTCCTCTATCAGTTCTGACCACCCAAGGTGTACGCCCGGCTTTCAGAATATCGACAAAAGCTTCTGTGGTTTGCACCGACGTTTTTCGTTTGAGTGGGACAGCAGAAGCGAACCTACTCAACACATCAATGCAAACTAAAATATAAGTATAACCGTCATTCCACTGCTTCAGATGGCGCATATCAGCCAAATCGGCTTGCCAATCTGTATCAATACCATATGTTTTTGTTTCGTTTCGTTTGAAACGGTGACGTGCCTGTCTGTGCAAAGTATAAGCATCCTGCTTGGCAAGAAATTCTTCCACCTGCTTTTGGGACACATTTTTTCGTTTTTTTGCCTCTCTCAATACTGAACTGACACCACTGAAGCACGCAGGACTCTTTGTGTTGTAGTATACATCTCGAATCACCATTGTTTCCATGTAGGTTTATCTTTTTTCATTCCCTTTATAGGTGTCGCCGCAGCACGCTTGCGTGATGGCTGCGGCAATGGTGGCGAATTTTTTTCAGGCGCCTGTGCCCTCAGATACAGTTGTTTATTAGTAACAGCTGTCTGTGGCAGATTATGATTGTACATGGCTCGGCCGAACTCACGCCAGCCTGATGGTTCTTCAGCGCTTGGTTTTGCGTATACATGAATCAGGTCAACTAAATTAGAACCTGGGATAACACTATCTTTGTACACTATTTCATTACGCTCGTTCACACCTAGATCGGGGTTAGTATGGAATGCATCCAGCAAAAGTTTACCTTTAGATATGTACCGGTTGCTGAGCCCACTCAAAGAAGTTAGTGGCGGCGGCGGCGGCGGCAGCGGCGGTGGCGGTGTAGGTGAAGAGTCGTTGACTTCTTTTGTTCTTATTGTCATAAATTTTTGAAGAACCTGAGCATATTGTTTTGCCTTAACGTCAGGTGGTATCTCTGATTCTAGGATGTTTTTCATTTCACTATCCAAGCTGGACAGCAAGGCAATGGGGGAGTTGGCGATAAGCTGTTGGTGGTTTTGTTGTGCTTCCATCAATTGTGCAATCATGGCGTGTGGCACAACTGCCATCTTCTTCATTTTGTAAGCAACGTTGCCAAAATAGCTAGTGCTGGTGGGAGTAGAGTCATGAGAAAACCACCTTTCTGCTTAAGTATCAGTTTCTTTTGTTTCAGAGATACCCGTTTTTTTGTTAGTGCCAGCAGCCAACGATTATAACGTTTAAGTTTGATGCGCTCCCCCACTGTCAGTTTAATGTTGCCCTGTAGCACGTTGTAAGCAATTTCACACAACGCGCGCACCAGGTCAGCATTGCTGTTATCTACAATGGCACTACGAAGCCTTTTTGTTGCTTTACTCAATAGTTTAAGAGTTTCAATATTCCGTTTTACATGGAGAGACATGGTTTATAGTAGTGCAATTAGAAAAAGGACTATTTATACTGATATACGTAGCTAACGGTATCAAAAATGCATGTACGCAAACGCATATTATCTGGCGTAGACGGTTCAAGATCCAACAACAAGTAACCATATTGATTACTGCAGGCATCCTCATAAGCATCTTGGAAAAATTTTTGCTTATTAGGAAACACTTGTCTCGAGATAGTTTGTACCTGCAGTCTATCAGATGGATTTTTCATCAACACCAGATAATGACTGTTTATTCTGGCATTACGTAGGTTATTATAAAACAAATTTTGAACTATGTGCAAAACGGAAAGATTCCAATGATGACTCCCCTGACAAAAGAGCTCACAAAGTTCATCTTTTTTGTAGTTCCTCATAAGATCGTCACAAATCAAAAGTTTTGCCGACATTTTGTCCTTTTTGAACAACTCAACATCAGGGACGCCATCAATGAATGTAACATGTGGCAGTTGGTAATAAACATCTTGCCACTCGGTATATGCCCAAAATATTTTATCAGGTGGCGGTGTAATGAAATGCGGGGCTTGTTTCACAAAATTTATTGCCCACGTGGTTTTTCCGCATTTTGTCCCCGCCGCCAGGCAAGCCGTGAATGGTGCTTTAAATCGGAGATCCATATTCTATTTCGGTTTAACATGTCTTAGTCTATTTGAAGCTTTTATACTTTTCCAACAACAACACCATTTCACAATGAGCATTGGTATGGATGGTTGAATCACTTGAACCAGTAAAAACTAGTTTGCCAGATGTGAAAACGAGTACAGTGAGATTGGCAAGACGATGCTTTAGCCCCGGAAACGTTTCCGGGTCATAAAATGATTGAGGCAAAGTTGATAGATTACGCAAGTTCAGATTAAAACCCATAGATATGGTTGTGATCATATTTTGTACTTTAAATTCACAAAGCACAACAGGAAATCGTTTCTGTATCCTACGTGCACTTTTTCTCACCGCACATCTGCAGTCGTGTAAATTTTTAGTGCCTGTACACACAATTTTCCCACTTGAAAATATCAGCACCGTGGCTCGCGGATGACGTAATCGTAGAATAGCTGCCGAAAATTTGCGAGGGTTATATTCGCAGTTTGTCAGGTTACGTGTCATTACCAATAGATCGAGGGATGAGCTCAGATTAGCCGTTGCCACAATATTTTGAATCATTGTGCACACTTGGTTCAATGTATATTGTTATTTCTGAAAATATCATGAGTGCAATGTCAACAATGGATATGCAAAAAGTTCATATGAAATAGCAAGTTATAATGAACAACCACCGAATCAATAATTGAGCAACCAATGAAAGCAACAAACTACAGTGAATAAAAACAGAAAGAATAATGATTTTATATTTTTTCAAATAATGAACCACTTTTACTTAAATACATTAAATATATGAGAAATGCGGTATCATTTGAAAATACAATATACAAGCATTGAACATGATTTTTCAAGTTTTGATCAGCCACAGTATCCATATGGCACACAATAATAATCGGACCGTACGTGACACTTGTCATACACAAATTTAATCGTTTTGTCCGTCGGCTTTGTGACAACAGTATGGTCACGAAACCGGGCGATTTCCTGCCGATGTACCACCAATGTGTTATCACTATCATCATCATCATCATCACTATCAACATTGTCGTCATTGTCGTCAATTTGATTAAAGTGTTTGATGACCATCTTTTTCATCGTCTCAAAGTTCACACTCTGTGAGACTTTGCTGTCGAGTGTTATTCCTCGAATCTTCACGACGCTCAGACCTGATTCAGTGCGATAGCCATACTGCTTGGGGCCCGCACTCACCCATTCGACTATGTGTGATTCTCCCAATTCGTTTGTCATATCTCCCAAGAAAACTCCTTCCGGCACTTTATACGTATCCGACGGGCGTTCGAGGTACATGATGCTGTCTGCAATGGTTTGTTTTGTTTCCAGGCTAACAAGTACTCTAAAAATTCAATCAGAGTATTAAATAGAACTCACCAGTATCCATGTACATTACACGGCTATCAAGGTGATCAAGATAGTCGTACAACTTCAATCGAGCTTGAGCCGTAACAAATGCAGCAATAACGCAGCTCGTTCGAGGATTCGGCTGCACAAATTCATCTTCCTGTAAGTTTTCAAAGAATATGGATAAAAAATTAAGCAGGGAAGAAAATACCAAGTAACCTGAGTGTGTTGAATCCTCAGAAGATTTTCGTTGACCATGTCGGCCATGTTCACCACACACCCATGCTGTGTCAGAAGCTGGAAGAATCTCTCAGGTTTCGTTACGAGCTCGCTCTTAGGCATGTTAGCACGTTGCCCAAACTTGCCCCTGAAAGTTAGGTTTGTTTTTAACAACTCTTGATTCAGTTTATGGTTAAAAAAATTTTAAGTTACCAACCAAAAACTATTGAGGCATAGTTTACTGAGTTGCCTAAGGCCTGGGTTCACAGCAATACGCTCAGCATCCAGCTTCACTCCTTCACGTTGTTCGTAATCAGCTATGTAGTGTAGCTTCTGCTGCTCTGTGGTTACATCACTCGGCCAACCAGAAGCCTAAAATATGTTTATATAAACATTGGTAGTGAAGATTCAGTCAATGGGTGTTTCATCAGGTCTAAACAAACCTCCTGCTTCGACTTGACGAAGGCATTGATATACAATTCAAACATGCCACTAGTGTTCGCGCTCATAGTTTTCATTTCTGCGTAATGATAAACTTCATAGAGCTCAATGATGGTGTAGCCTTTTTCCATCGCTCTGTAAAGTTCACAAGATGGCCAAACTCCTTCAAATGAACGATTGTCAGGCTCGTGATTGCAACTACTGCTCTCCGTCGTAGCACAAGAGTGGCACAAGTAAAACATGAGTTTTCCTCTCAGTCGACAGGGAAGAACGGGATGGAGCAACTGCTGGGGTGCCAACACACGACACTGCAATTAAAAAGGCTTAAACAATCGTTATCGCAATTGATTGTGGTTGAATTGACTGTCTGATAGTGGAATGAACATATTCTTACACTTATCATGCCATGGTAGGGTCGTTTAGTGGCAGAAATTTCCTTGAAGTTCTCCGTGAACACGAGCGGATGACCCACTGGGAAAGTTCCATACCTGAAATGTTTCCACATTTATTGGATAAAATAGAAAATTCGAATAGCATAAAAACCGAAAATATTACGATATATATACATAGTAACATACACTGTCTGACCTAGGTTATTTAGTGATAAAGCTAGAAGAATTTTACAAAAAAACTCACTTGCAGACCCAGGGATAAAGGGAGCAAACGTCGACATATCGTATTTTTTCGGCACCCTCACATTTGTGATACAGTTTACGAGGGTTAGTACGCCCACCTGAAGAATGTATTAGTAGTTTGTGAAAGCCATTAACACAGGAACTATTGAATGTTGATCAAACAGAACTGACCAAAAAATCCGTCTCGTGGATTCATATTCTTCCGGACGGCTACTTCTTCAAAGAAGTCATTCATGGTATCGTTGGTTGCGAGCAGCTGCTCGAGCTCACACTGCCACATTGTGTGCACAGTAAAACCTGTATGATTAACTCGTCAGTAAAAAAAAACATAATTATTTACCAGTAATGGCAAAACCTGCAGCAGTAAGATCTCTGGCCTTTATGAGTGTGCTGTCGTATGCATCCTGGAATGATTGATCACTTGATGGCACTTTCTGGAGGCGATCGCGGCAGCAAGCGGGACAGCCATGAAACGAACACCCGTTGAATTCCCAAACCTACAATACAATACAAACTTTGTCATCAGATTAAAAAAAAATTCATATGTGATAAACCTGAAAGTACAGTTAATAGGGTTGGCGAGATCATTCACCTGACTGGGATTGTTACGGTCCTGCGCATCGACTTTGTACTTTTTACCGCCAGCTTTAATGACGGTTTCACCCCCGTTCAGCGCGTGTTGCAAGTCTAACTGTTCGGAATGCGCCACCCATTTTATGTACATCATGGCAATTCGAGAGTGTCGATCTTGTGATCTGTTGCCGTATCCATTGTATGGCACAATTCCAATGTCATTGTAGCCCGTAAACTTGTGCTGCCACAAATGCATGCACATCCCGGCGATTGTAGTTGCCACTGCGAAGGGATCGATGTTGTGCTCCTATGAATCATTACATAATCAAAAGAATAAAGTGGAATAACAGGGAAAACGTGATAAAAATGAGCGAAATTACTAATCTGACGTTATGCCAACCTGCAACACTATAGATCTGAATTTTAGGCAAGCTTTTTCCAGAATATCAACATCGGAGCAACAGTAATGGTCCAACTGTTTATCAAAATCGAATTCATCATTTTTATGGGCTTCGTACCATATTTCAAAATCTCGGCGTGTCTTGGGCATCATGTTGTCCGGTTGATATAAACTAGAACCATGTGATTAGTTTTTATTTTACACGCACACACACACATCCACACAAACACACACACACACACACACACACACACACACACACACACACACACACACACACACACACACACACACACACACACACACACACACACACACACACACACACACACACCATTGATCCGGCAGCCCATGCCGTACAACACCCCAGTTCTCCTGCTTGTTATACAAGTGAGGGAAAAACCCTTTTTCCGCTTCAAAACCAAATGACTTTGGGAGCGCTGCCAAAGCCATTGGGAAGAAGTTGAGCGAGTCGAGAAGCCGGACATTGTTGTACGTGATCGTCATCACTTTCAGTCCATTGAAAATGATGGTTGGGGCCATTGCTTTTTCATAAAGCCAATCCAGGACAAACTGTCCATCGTACCCTGAAATTCAGTTTCTAAAATCTCACAATTATATTTTTGAAATTTGATAGCGATTTGTTGACACTGAGTTCTGTAATTCATACTCTGCGACAAGTCTACCTTTGAAGTTATGCGCCAGTGCGGTGGAACCCCGATTAGCGGCATCAAATAACCATCGGCAAAAACCATCAAGGGCGTCAACTCCTCGAAACTTGTGGATGGTTGTCTCGACACCGATCACCACCTGACAAAATCATACAGGTTGCCCTTTTTCATTTCTTCAACTATCTACTCAGTTATTTAATCAACAAGTATAAACGGTATCCAGCGCTAACTTTTTTCGCAACAATAAAATTAATTTGATGTTGCGTCGTGTTCCCATACTCACTGCGTTTAATCACCAGTGACTGGGTGGCTTCAAAGTCATAAAAGATGAACGACTTTATAGGCTCCAGCGTCTTGTCGATTTTCTGAATGAAAAATAAATTCATTTGTGATAAGATTGACTTGATCATCTAAATATAAGTTTTTAACCTGTATGAAACAATCATGAGGTTGTTCCACATGTTGTTTACATACCCGGCACAGCGTCTTGAAGCATTGATGTTTCGCACGATTGTCCGTACGTAGACTGACACCACACTTGCAGCGTTTATACGATTCACAAAGACTCGGTCCTGTTGCTTGGTCTGCTGTTTTTCGTCCCTGCATGTTCAAAGATTGCATAAAACATCCACAGCCACACACACACACACACACACACACACACACACACACACACACACACACACACACACACACACACACACACACACACACACACACACACACACACACACACACACACACAAACGGTTTAGTTACCTTCACAACAGCTCGCCGCTTCAGCAAATGATTCGCATAGCACTTCTCACTGCGAAACCAACGATCGCAATCGCTACACGACTTCCACTCTTCTTGTGGGCAGACGCCCACCATCTGACAACAACCACATCTAAAAATGAATCATTCATTTTGATATAGCGACTGAGATTAAGGTGGAGCATTGATCTTTCAACCATCAGCATTATTGTAACCTAACATACCTGTGACCACAAGAAACGTGCTTACTGCGTTGTGCATAGGGCGAATCGCACAAATCACAGTAATAGGCAATTTCGAAAAATCCAGTGATTGTTGTAATTGGTGTGAAATGCTTTTTATGCAATAACAAATACAACGATGGGTTCGTACGATCACCGGCATCGTATATCCGACCGAATCGTGGCAAATCCGATGAGAAAACCTGTAAAACAGAATATTTCACGGAAATGAAACTACACTTGCACATCAGTTCAAATTTCTAACTTGTACTCTATATTGCTGAAACTTCTCGGTGTTCATGAAAACGGCAAGATGTTCAAGTGTGAAAGTATCCTTGTGATCCTGCAAGCGACCAGCCAGAACAAGTTTTTCTGCTAATCGTTTTTGTTTCGTTGCACCTTTGCGGTCACCTTCTCTAACAGCTCTGTATTTTCGAAGTGCTGAAACCAAATATTGTACAGTAGAACACGTAAACGAACGATATGATTAAATAAGTAATTGAGAATTAACCTTTTGGACTATTCTCCTGACGATGGTGCAACCTCGCAGTGACCAACGCACGGGCCAAACAAAGATTATCATCGTTAGTAATCCGAATGAGCGACGTTTTTCGTTCCAAAAACTCCTCTATAGTTGGATGGCGTTGCTTCAAGTCTCTGTGTGCTCTGATGACATTGACGTTTTAATTCGAATCGCTGGAACAATTCTAGTTGTAAGAATTTGTTTTTGCATGGGCTTAATTATTACCTTGAAGTGCTCGGTTGACAACTGTATGAGGCAACTGCAGTTGGGATAGTAATGCTGCCATCATCATCTACAGATGTGATGGATGAGCAGCTGAAATAAAAAAAAAAATGTTCATAGCATACTGGTTGAAAGTCATTTTTTTTCTAAACAACCTTTGTTGCCGTAGAAAAATTAACGGTGAGATTGATGCGATGTCAGACTCATCAGTTTCATCATCGTTGATGAAATCCCTTAAACTGCCATTGGTATCCTCGTCATCATCATCATCTTCATCATCAGACGCACCACTCGCTTGAGCCTCATCATCGATGTATGGGTTTCTGTATATAAATCAATACCTCCAAACACATAAAAACAAAGCTTTCAATATAAGGAAATTGTTCAAATTCTGGAAACCTAGATGTAAGTAAGGTCTAGACTATAAAATTAACGATTCTCATTCAATTTGATTTTTTTTAAACTCAAGAATTAAGAAAAATTCAACGCAGTGATACCAACCGAAGGCGCTTTTTCCGCGGCGGGGCTCCTCCACGTGGCATGAGTACCCGTGTAAACGTCCAGGTCATCTGTTCATCCAACAAAAATTGGTTTGAGGATGACTGCTGTATTGCCTCGATTTTCCTGTAAATAAATGATTTGTTTCAGATTTTTGTCACTCACATGGGATCACCATGCGCTTTCTTGAACCTAAAATATTTACAACCTCAACACAGCTTCAATGTTCCACTTGTCACGAGATAGGAACGGAAAGTGAATAGCCTCTGCTAGTCCAGGATGCCATATTTCCAATGCCAGCCGGTCGTCGCCGTGTAACCTTTCGAAAACCTCATCGATCAAGTGTTCCAGAGCATGAAATTAAAAAAAACATGCTCAATTACACAAGTAAGAATTAGATAGAATAAATTAATCAGAGGAAAAAATTATATCACCTGTGCTAAAAACACTTCCATTTCCTCGATTTCTTCCAAGTCGTGAAATGTGACGTTGAAGGCTGCGCGTCTAAATTGGAACAGCTCGCTCACCCTCTCGTATTCCGCACTGACGTTTATGTGATCCTCAATGACCATGGTTGTCGTTAACTCTATAAATTAACTAGACATTTTCAGATAAACCCAGACATTTGAGGAATTGTCTGTTCAAATGTAATGTCATCATAACTATGAATAATCTAAATTGAATTGTAGTATTAAAGAACTTGACATACAACCACACAAATAATAACACATGCAGAGAAGAATGGCTAATAAAATCCTAAATGATTTTTTGGACGCCGTTGCACCCATTGATCAAATGAAGGTGAGTGAATAGTACTGTTGTTGCTGTGTTTTTGTAGAATGTTGACCATTGGCCCTTTAATTAAAATCATTCCACTTCAGGAACCTCAGCACGCGGATGAAAACAAAGAAAATAGATTGCCAGGCATGAAAAGGTCATACAACAGTATGGGAAAAAACCGATCCACTGGTTTGCTTGAGGTAAGATACATAATGAAAACTTTAAATGTAATACATTTTTTACTTGAATTAAGGATAAAAACCAGCAAAGCCAGGTCAAGGGAACGCAGACGGATGCCACTTCAGAGGTTGTGAATCATATAATACAGTTTTTTTTTATCTCTAGTTATGTATTTTTCGAAATTTTCGTATTTTAACTTTTATATTGAAACAATTTCAGGAAAGTAAATCGAAGAAAAATCGGGTGGGCTACATCAATAACAACAGCAGCTCCCCATCGGTCATCATCTGCATTCATACCGCTTGCCGTTGCGATCATCAGTGATGTTATATTCATTACTGGCCCATGTCAAATTTTGTTATCGTGAACCAAGCATTCCAATAACATGTTCCCAACAGTCAACGGCTTTTATCATTTCATTGAATCAATTCTGTTCTGGCTACTGATTTTTTTATCTCGTTGAAATAATAAAGATCAGAAAGTCAACAACAAAATAGTTTTATAGTATTCATCATTTCAAAACAGTATCGTTAAATTCACAGTTTAATGTAAATAGAAATTTAGATATCTCAAATAACGAAAACATTATTTTTATCTATCGTTGTACTGTGAACACAATTATACTTGAATGGCTAACGAACGAAATCACAAGTTGCAAAATATTGTAATCTATGGAATCTATAAGCTTGATCAGAAATACGTGTTGGGTACAGATTATTTCTTTCAAATACGTGAAATCAATAGAAGATAATATAGTATGTATCATTAAATTCACAGTTTATTCTAAATATAAGTATAGATATTTTATGAAACGAAAACAGGCTCTATCACAGTACTGTGAATACAATTATACTTAAATGGCTGAAAACCGAAAACAACAGAATATTTTAGCCTGTTCAGGGATTCCGTTATCAGATTTATAATAAGCTAGGCATTTTGTTGAAATGTCATGTGAAAATCTTATTGCGTCCGAAAATTAGTTTCGAATTCAAAAAGCGCGCCAAAAACTCTGGATAGGCTATGTGTATGGTCTAACTTTTCTCTCGTGGTTTAATTCAGATTTTCAAAATTTTGCATTATTTCAGTTATACGAGAGAAAAGCTGATAAGGTGTTGTGGTTGTTGTTGTTGTTGTTGTTGTTGTTGTTGCGACCACGATTCGATGGGCACTAGAAACATAAACATGACTTACTTACTGATTGACTGACTGACTGACTGAATGACTGACTGACTGAATGACTGACTGACTGACTGACTGACTGACTGACTGACTGACTGATTGACTGAGTGACTGACTGACTGACTGACTAACTCACTGACTCACTGAATGACAAACTTTAGTTATTTGTTGTTGTTGTCCTAATGTGCAGGTTGTTGTTGTTGTTGAAGTTGTTGTTGTTGGGCACTGGAAACATAAACATGAATGACTGACTGATTGTTGGGCACTGGAAACATAAACATGAATGACTGACTGATTGTTGGGCACTGGAAACATAAACATGACTGACTGACTGACTGACTGACCGACTGACTGACTGACTGACTGACTGACTGACTGACTGACTCACTGACTCACTGAATGACCCACCTTAAATCAGTTTGCGCACGGTACCCTCCATATTAAAAAAACTCCACACTTCTGATTCGTTCAACACGATACCGTCAAAAACGATACCGCTTCGAAGCTTTCCCATCTTTAAAGTTTTTCCAGCAGAATTGCTGCACCAACGAATCCCGATACTGTCCGTCAATACTGTCACCGGCTCTGTCACCGAAAATGTCACCTCTGCGGTCGGAGGTACCAACTGAAAAAAAAACTATATATAAGTTGGGGATTTAAGGTAACATAAAAATTGTAAGTTTTAGAATTCTGGGAACTTTGATGTATGTGACGTCTAGAGGTTAACAATATCATACAACCGTTTCGACTACATAACTCATGTACATATGTAAAACTCAAACCAACCAACCAAGATATACACAGATTTGAAATTACAAAAAAAAACGAACCGAAAGTTTGTTCGCTTGTATGGCATCTTTCGTGGCGTACAGTAAACCGATCACCGTCTTATCGGTGAAAAAGGGCGCACTCTGACCCTTTGGGTCATAGATGACCACCTGTTCGGACGTACCTTTCGAAATGCTGAAAACAAAAATAGTTTCGTCACTGACTTACTAGCTGTTTGACCAACTGACTGAAGGATTGAACGATTGACTGACTGACTGACTGATTGACTGACTGACTGACTGACTGACTGACTGACTGACTGACTGACTGACTGATTTTAACCAACTTCATGAAACGACGATGACTGATTTTAATTACGTCACTTTCGTTCGAAGGGGCCATTTCCATGTTGTGCCATGCAGCTGCGGCCATATTTCTGCCGGCCCGTCGGTCTAAAATATGTTTTTGGTGGAATTCGGGAGAATTTCAGAAAAAAAGTTTTTCGTCAAACTATGGTGTCATGGAGCATAACATCAGAAAAATATTTTTAATGCTTTGACTTGGTAGTTAAGAAGTATTTTTATTGAAATTTATCTCATTTATGTGCTACGATAGTTAACAGTGCAGTGCGTCAGCTAAAAAAAATACGAAGTTATTTCTGAAAGACTTTAGTACGTGAAACTAGGTCGAAACTAGAGGAGTTGTTTTCAAGTGAAAAGTGCGTCTATTACTGTCCCCCTGAATTTTGCCCGAAATGAGCTAAATCGACGTTAAATTACCTGAATTTTTCGAATATGAAAAAATTTCTGCCGGCCCGTGGATTAATTTATGTTTTTTTTCACAAAAACTTAAAAAATTAAAAAAATTGGGTTCAAAATTTTTTTTCAAATTATTTTAAATAATATCTAGGATTGAATGTTTTGACTTGTATTGCTACCAAATGTTGACCTATATGCCGGCTATGTATAGAAACACACCCCATTGAGATAGTCGATTGCATGCGGAAGTTATGGTGTGACAACCTCAACATGCGTAAAATCGACTTTTTGACCAGGGGTAAAAAATGAATTTTGACCATAACTACCGAAAGCGTGATCCAATGACCAAAAAAAATTATGAGGGTAATTAGGACCTCAGTACCTCCATTTGTGCCAAATATGAGCCCTGGATTCAAAAATTTTGCGGAAGAGCAAAGCGGGGTGTTTGACCTTTTCAGACAACTGCTCTTAAATGGGATTGCCTGAGAAAATCTACAGTTTGGCGTCGACCAAAAAAATTTTGAGTTGGTAGCGGTTTTAGAACTACTATATGGTGAGTAGTAATCGACCATAGTATTAGGGCCCACAGATGTTTCATTCCCGAGAACGAGAACTTTGAAATTTTAAAAATGAAATTTTTGGAAATTTGAAAAAAGTTGTATTTTTTGTGTTTGAACGGTGATATCAGAAGATAGCGAAGGCATAGGGCTTTGAAAAATTACAAGCTTGTTCTATCTTAGCTGGAGCTATTCAGAATATGAAATATAGTCCACGAGTTACCTCAATACATTGCCTTTACAACCTACTGGTGCCACCCCCCCCCCCACATCGTCTTCTTTTAGAATGAAAAATTCGATTTTCTGAAATTTCGTCAAAATAGTGCTTTTTATTTTTTCATTTTCAATCATGAAAAAAATTCATGGTGTAGTATGGTCATTTAAAATCTAAACAGGATTTTTTTCTATGTTTTTAGCATCATTTTGAGCTATAACAGTAGTTAAATCGAATATTTTTCAACGTCTGAAAGTGCAAATGAAGGTTGAGAACTCGGGTATATAAGTGGCAAATAATTAACGTCAACCTTCCATAGATTTCGTTTATTGAACGATTTATGCACAGATATAGTTAAACGACTAATTAAACTTGTTTATTGTTGTGTTGGCAACACATTCAACACAGGAAACCGCAATAATGACATTGTTAATGTGTTATAAAAATAACTTGATACCCGTTGGAAGGGGTATCGTTATCAAAAAATCGATAATTCACATTTTTTCCGATTTTTTTCTGAGAGCTGTCCATTCGTTTAAATGTTCATTTTCAAAGTTCGTAATATGTTTATTGCAGTCATTTTGAGTTTTACAACGCAATATTTAGCCAAAGATCCTATATAGATATTTCATGGAATTTCTCGTTTTGATCGCCTATCCTGGTGGATATATATTCAAGACTATTTCCCATCTTAGCTGGAGCTATTCAGAATATGAAATATAGTCCACAAGTTACCTCAATACATTGACTCAACAACCTACTGGTGCCACCCCCACCACATCGTCTTCTTTTACAATGAAAAATTCATTTTCTGTAAACTCGTCAAAATAGTGATTGTTATTTTCTTATTTCCAATCATGAAAATAATTCATGGTAAACTATGGTCTTTTGAAATCCAAACAGCATTTTTGCTGTGTTTTAGCATGATTTTGGGCTATAAAAGTGGTTAGTTTGATTATTTTTCAACGTCTGAAAGTGCACTGGAAAGTATTAATGTCAAACTTCCATATATTTCTTTTTTTGAACGATTCATGCACATATACAGGGTGGCTGTAAAGTAACGACGCGTTTTCCGGCCGTCTATTTCTCAGAACTATTGTATGGCATGGTTAACTTTTACATGCCAATTATATGTATTCATACCTGAAATTTCAGATTATGAGGTTCATTTTAGTGTAGGGCTGCTCAAATTTATTTTTTCTTGAAAATTACCGGAATTTTCGTTATTTTTCAACAAAACTGACCGAAAATCTATGAAAACTGATAATAGTAATACGAATTAAGTATCAATTGGTTTCAACCAGGATTCATGATGATATAAACAAATGGTAATTTGAGTTTTGTGCTAAAGAATTTATGGAAGAATTAGAATTCATGGTACTTCACTACCAAAAAGTCTCAATGAATGAAGAAAAAATGCGAAAATCGATAAAATTCCAAAATTTCGAAAATCGAAGATTCAGGTCTTAAGTAGGATTATCATACTTCCATAACTCCTATAACACAAATCTGGTATCATAAGACACCATTAAGGGTCATAAAAGCATGATAATTGGTGAAAAATGCAGAATAATATTCTGATGTAAAAAGTGACATGTGAAAGCTGACTTAATTTTCACCATTAGATAATACCAATAATGTTATTTGGCGATGAGATTTTTCAAAAATCATTCTCAAAATAGTGTGTAAACTTTTAGAATCCTATAAAGCTTTTATTTTGGAAAAAATCCGTCTAGGACCCAAGAAGTAACAAAATATTGCTTTTGACAGAAATTCCACAAAAGACCTACAAATACATTATAATACGTCAAATCTGACCACATAAATCGATTTTTCAGGTGTTTTTACGCAAGTTTGACTGTAAAGACACTGATCACACAATATAATTTTTTTGAGAAATGGGCGGCCGGAAAACGCGTCGTTACTTTACAGCCACCCTGTATAGTTAAACTACCATTTAAACTTTTTCATTGCTGTGTTGGCAAAACATCAA
>CAXIWR010000606.1:49365-83365 GCA_964036265.1 Daptonema setosum | reverse complement strand
AATACATGAGGCGCATACTGTATGTACATTTTTCTTAACCACAATGTACACAAAATCAGTTTACATATTTCGAGTACTTTTCCCAGTTTACATATTTCGGGTACTTTTCCAACCTACCTTTCAACCTACAATTAGCCAACCTACCTTTCATGAACAGAAATGTATCGTCCACAACATTGTAGATAGACATTTTTTCTTCACCACCTAAAAGTTAGAAAATGTTTTTTCATGTGCGTATTGTCATTTAATTACTTTTACACAAAATGATAGCGGTCGAGCCAAACTTCGAAGGGAAGGGAATTTGTCCGAAATGAGGAAATAGGCAGAAATTAGGCTATATTGCCTACACTTGAGGATCAACAAACTCTAATTTTTGGAACCGCTAGAGAGGGGAATTTCACCCTTTTTCCATTTCATTCTCGTCCGCTAGCGCTGAGATCCGTTAAAACTCCTAGTCTGGGTCTGCGAAAAGTCACAAACGGAAAGTCTCGATGATCATCCAGAAAATGGCGCGCTTTTGAATTCAGTCTCATAATCAAATATGTATGTAGACTCTACCAACTTTTAACTAGTGAGCAGCACAGGGTGATGATGACTAGGAGTTGAGGGAACATCATCATGTGGCAAGAGGAGTTCGATGGGGTGGTGATGGTTAGATATCGAGGCTGATGAACATAAATAAAAGTATAATGGCACTGCCGTGAACTTTTTTCTGCATTATAGTCGATTGTTTTATTCTTGACTCATTTTTTGGCAGGACGGGCCCAATCATACCTAATGTTTCACGGTCGATTTGTCAGATTTGGCAGTAACTGGCGTGAAAAATTTATGTCTTTACTAAAACCGAAAAAAATAGGGAGTGAAACTCGTCGCACATTAATTGACCTTGCAGAAACTTATCATCCACTAACACTGACGAACGAGCCAACCCCTCCAATGGGAGGGGAATTCTCTCAAAGAGGGGGGAATTTACAATTTTCAGTTCAATTTACCTACATCTTACGGAACAAACTCTATTCTTTGAAAACGCAAAAGAGAGGGAATTCCACTTTTCCCACCCTTTCTCGTCCGCTAGTGTCGACTGACCCTCCAAGGGGAGGGGAATATCGTCAAAGAGAGGGAATCATCAGTTTTAAGCTATTGTATCCGCACATCAAGGAACGAATTTTACTACCATGCTAAAGAGAGGGTAATTTCATTTTTCCCTCCCTCTTTTCGTCTACTAGTAGGCGGTGATTGAGGCAACTGATCGACTGACATGCATTTCGGCGACCTTTTAAATTGCTATGAGTGAGCGAGTTTCATACACACCAATACTTGAAGCCAGTTCCTTCATTTATTGAATCACAACAGTAAATTGAATCAGTGAGTAGTTATTATTTTCATAATTATTACATCACTAGTATATAATATGTACATATTGTATGATATATGTATATACTGTAATCATTTATGTATGGATGTGTTCGTTCAGAAAAATAAAGGGAAATTTCTATGGGGTTTGGAAATTCGCCGAGTTGGCCATAAGTTGAAGTAAATTGATTTACTCCATAGAACATTTGTCGCTTCCCTCGTCAAGTGGTTAAGGCGCCGGCCTCGCTCGCCGACGTTTCTGGTTCGAGCCCCGGGTTGAGACACAGCGCATTCAAGAACGTTGTTGATGATCAGTGATTGTCATTGTAAATCTTATGACCGTTATTTCAATATTGTGACTTGGTATCCTACTTTGCTATTATGGCATAACAACTGAATAAATTTGATTTTGAATTTGAGAACAAACAGAACTGCACGTTAGTTAGGCATGGGGAAAAGGTTTTACAGAAAAAATTTATTGTTGGGTTGTTTCACTCATGTCACTCAAGTGTAAAACCTTTCCCTCAACTCCAAATTGCGGCTACCGACCGCGCGATAGAAAGCTCGGATCGGCGAAAACTCCACTCCATCGTCTAGAGCGTGTTCGAAGCGGTCGGATGAAAGCATAGGGCGGTCGGAAGCAGCAATTTGTGGTTGAGGGAGAGGTTTTACACAAAATAAATCTCGAAAAAAGTCGTAATCAAAAAATCTACTATACTGTAGATCACCAGTTGGCGTCCTGGTCGAAGAGCGCCAGCTCGCACAGGTATTGCAGGGGTTGGTGGCATTGCAGGTCGTCCAACCCAGGGGGATCGCTGAGACCCCACCACTGACCGCAGTCTTGCCCCAACGGAGATCCGATCCCGCCCGGTTTCAATCCATCGTTCGGATTTATATAGCCTGCAAGTAGAATCCAAAATACACAACAAGTCCAAATGCCAATACAGTTAAACAGCCGTCAGTGTCGGAAAATGTGATTATGACAGAGTCAGATGCACGATTGTGGTGGACAACTACAGTACAGGACAAAAAGATGTGACCAATTCGCCGAAGCTTCGGAGAGTGTGCGCGAAGCTTCGGCAAGTGAGTGCTCTTCGCTGATTGGTTGGGAGCGTGGGAATTTTTTCGTGAGACTCTCCGAAGCTTCGGCGAGGATTTTAGGAAACTCAGAAACTATACAGTTGTGAAAAAACAATTAATGGTAATGAAATTTTTAGCTAGTATTTTATCATTTTATTGTCGTGTGAATGACTAAATCTGTTTATGAATACACCAGCGTCCATCATAACATGCCATTTCTATGCGCCTTTGACATTGAGGTTCGCAATCGCAACGTTGTATGTCGCATGATCTACCTTTGATTCACTAACGGACGAGAAGGGGTGGCATTCCCCCCTATTTGACGTTTTGAAAAAGTAAATATTGTTCCCTAAGGTGTAGGTAAAATGGCCTGGAAACTGCCAAATTCACCTCTTTGACGCATTTCCCCTCCCTTCGGAGGATTGGTTCGACGGCCAGTGCTTTGATGATATGGCTTTACCTTTATTAATGCATTTAAAAACATCTACCAGGCATCTCTGTATTATTTTTGCTGATTTTACATGTCCCTGTAAGATATCACTGATGATGTATCCCATGTACCACACTTCAGTACTTGCCTCTGTAGTTGGTTAACTTCGGTGAATAGAAGTCAAGTAAGCAATGATGCCAGTCATCACATTCCTCATTGCATAATACAAAACGCCGTTGTTGATGTTGTCGTAGTCGATACAGATGTGAGTAGACCAAAATTTTACAATTTACAAAACATTTTAAAATAAAACAGTGCAGATAATCATGGTGTGGATATGAGTGCGGTGTAAAGTGCAGCGCATGGGCAAACCTATGCGGGTGCAGTGAGTACCACAGACCAACAGTATTTCTAGGTTTCATTTCTTCGTGTAATATACCGTCTTAGCACAGTGCGGATTTTAATGCAAGTTTTGTTTAAACCAGTGCGGTCAAATCGTAATTAAAATTCAATATCGAAACGTAAATATGTAATATAACTTCAAAATGAATAAAAAACAATAAAATAGAGAATCAAGTCAGTTACATTGATTAGAAAGCTATACTACATATATACGCCTCGATATTGGATTGAAATTACGATTTGACCACACTGGTTTACACAAAACTTGCGCCAAATTCCGCACTGTGCTAAGACGGGAATAATATAAACTAATGATATAAGATCCACATTATTTATATGTGAACAAATAAGTGAAGAATCATCGATAACGTGATGCAATTTATAATGATCATTTATCAACATTCCTATCAATTGAATTGTCGAATTCTGAGGAAGCTTGTACCTTCAGGTAGTTTCAGACTGGTATTTATCCTAGTTACTTGCTGTACTGCTTGTGTTTTCAAAAACCACTATTTTATGAAAAATATCCGGCAGCAATACAAGAAAAATTTATTCAGATTATCATGTGTACAGCAATTAGAATACATGGAGAAAAAATACGAGAAGTAGAAGGTAGAACAGTGAATAAAAACAGGTGGTGATGATTTAACAAGTGTATTAACAACAAGTGAGTACCGTACAAAAACAAAGGTTAGCGGCAACAACAGCAAAAGTTTACGAGCAATCAGAAACAGTATTACAACGACGAGAATAAACAGAAAGATAGACACAATCAATATAAAAAAATTGAAAACAATTTCTTCACCGAAAACAGAAACTTTTATCAGAAATAACAAAGACATCGAGAGAACACGAGAGGTAATAACAAACTTCGTACACACAATTCATGGTATATCATAATTTCACACTATTATAAACGTTGGGTTTTGACTTAGTATACATTTAGGCAAGGCAAGACAACGACAAAATACTAGACTCAAAAATGGTTATGGAAAACATAGCAATTCAATACTAGAACTGGATAGCAAGTCATAGATGATAAAATTTTTAAGCAAGAATGGACAACAAAACACGGGGTTAAATAAGCACATGACATCAACAAAAATCAAACATCAGAATCATGGAACTTCAACTCTGGAATGAATTCAATATAACAAGGGTAGCATTGGAGTATTCCAGATTACAGCTACAAAAAAGCAACTGCAAAATAACTATTCGAACAACACTTTTACTATCGAATATAAAACAATACGAATCGGGAATTCGAATAAACAAGTGAGAGACAAGTTAACTGGTTGGCGTTTGTAGCCCGGTAAAAATCGTGACAAGGGAACAGATCTGATTTAAAAAAATCGATGAAATCACGACTTGCCGAAAACAGGATTCAACATTTTGAAGTCCTTAATCGGGAACATAGTTCGAGCGTACGCCAGAATTAAAGTTTTTTGTGTTGTCAGGCCACCGGGTGTAATATAATGTGCAGTGAACATAGCATAGGGATACTTTTTATTGAATTTTTTCACATCCAGAGACATTATCTAATATATAAATAACCCGAGCTTTATTTTTTGTAAGCCTATGTTCACTATAATGAGGGAATTATACAACCATCAAGATTTACATAATCAAAAGTGATAGCTCGACAACAGGGACAGAACAGTATAATCGAGCAACAGGTTTACAAGAAGAAGAGCTTGTCTTCCAGGTTCTCGGCGACCTCTCCGTGAATGAACTGACTGATCATGAAGGCCAGCTTGTACGCGTACATGCACGGCGCCGGTACACGGATGGTACCTGAAACACATCATAAGAGAATCATTAACAAATTCATTGTAAAAACTACGATTGATGTAACACTAACACACATGTAATCGGTCGGTTATAAAGAGTAGACTTTCGGTAGGTCGGCTATGAGAAGTAAGGTTCAAAGAATATTATTCTGTATTATCAAAGCTTCTAAATTCAAATCATTCAATTTATATGCCTGCATGCCAGAGCCAAACCTAAAGATTACCTAAGAAATATGCCTGCATGCCAGAGCCAAACCTAAAGATTACCGAATAAATAGAAGTAATACAGGTGCAGCACGAATGCACTTACCTTGCCAGTTGTAGTAGAGATGGCAGAGCTTGTAGGCGAACAGCTGCATCTGATGCGGTTTCAGCTTGGTTTCGTCGCAGATGACGTTGTACGACACGGGAGTCACCGTGCCCTGGTTGACCGCTTGCGGTACCATGTAGAAATCGTAGCTGAAAAATAAAATTACCTCATCATATATATTTTTAATTCCCGGGTATCCAAAACATTCTGAGATCCACTGAAAGCCTTCAAAACAATAAACAACATCAGAACGACAAAATGTCAACAGAAAATCCGAATGCGTGATCTTTTTTTATTTTCTTCTCAGTTCTCACTAACCCGGGAACTTGATGAAACCCGATTTTTTGAAGCATCACCTCACCATTAAAAAAACTACGTACGAAACATGTGATTTATGAGCATGCATAACCAACCGTTTGGGGTTGTCGAAGTTGTCGTTTCCCGTCTCCAGGAAGAACCGATGATTCACCTTCTTGTCGACGATCGTGAACACCAACTCGGGTCGATCGCTACAGAATTTTCTTTATAAATTGCCTTATTTTAAATATAAGCTAATGTTCACTTCCATTCCACTTCATTTTTACGAAGACCTAGTTTAGCGATCGGATGATATGTTAAGCAGAAAAATTCCTAGGGCTCACGAATAAAAATATCTTTTTGTAAAATTATTACATGATTCCAGTTGCCGCTTCTACAAAGATAAACGACCAAAACAGCGCCCAATAAAACTTTTCACTTATTGCAACAATAACCAACGTCTTGTACTCGGCACACATGTCATCCAGAATGCCCTGCACACCCTTGAGCTCAAAGTTGAACACGGTCGGCACCTGACCCTCGCCGACACCATCGCGGAAAATGAAGATCTTGGACGGGAAACAACCGTTCAGTTCAGCGAACTTGGCCAGACCCTCTGCAAAAGAATGTACACCTATGCATGATTACATAATCAAACTATAATTTGTATGAAATACCGAAGTATGAAACAAATCATAGAAAATCGGCTGATTGCTAGTAGTGAACCGCCAACCAACTTCGCAAGAACTGCGAGATCAGCTGTTGTTTGGGTTCAGGCGACGGCTGCGATCCGATGCTGTACTGGCTTTTGTACTTGGTCAGCAGCGCGTTCATGCTGATCACACACGAGGTCACCTGCAATCAATGTTTATGATACCATAATATGAAAATAGACGACTACAGAGAATTCGTACAAAATAAGCGTTTACAAGGCTAAATATACTTGAACATCGATAGAATCCGTATTTGGAAAGTGACGATAGAAATCGTACTTGAAAGAAGTGACGATCAAAATCATACTTGAAAAAGTGAACAGAAAAAGGAACACAGAACCTGTTTACCACGCTCCGAAGAATCCAGGTAACAATCGTAGCCAACAACCATGACAGGTTTCTTGAACTGAAATCAAATTGTTAAGATTAATAGATACTACAACCGTCAACAACAGTAAAAAGTTAAAATTTAAAGAAAATTGAACGAAATATAGTTGTAAAAACCTTGCTGTCGATACGCCATGGCGCGCCTCCCAGCTTGCAGTTGACCTGCACCATTACCTTCCGACTGATCGAATCCAAATTCTCGCGTCGCAGCGTGTGGCGCAGCACCATTTGGGACGGCACTAAAAATATAAAGAGGATAAACTGGAGCTACTCCATTGCTGAAACAATCAAGGCACACTAATACCATGTCAGAATAGTGTTTTCGAGTGGTCAGAGGTTGATTGAATCAATAGGTTTTTGGCCGAAATAACTTATTCATAATATAATTTCAAATATAAAACTGTATTATCTCTAAACCGGACCTCCTGCCGTCTGACAGCAGAACTTCTTGATGGCACCGTAACGCGCCTTCGAGTCATCGGGCAACACGGCCATCACCAGCTGGAATGGTTGGCCGGAAGCGTTAGCCTGTTCCATGGCAGCGCGTAGCAGATTGATGTACTCTGTGGCGTTGTAGTTGGGCGTTTTCAGGCTGAAATAATCCACAGATTAAAGGGTCCCTCAGCGTGATATAAGTCTAAAATACCAAAATTCAACTGTATTCTTGGACTATTTTACAGCATGTATAACAATTATGGTTACATTTTCATCGATTTCGACTTCTCGTTTTGAGCATATAAAAAACCTTTATTTTGAGATGTTCGGGTTGTATGGAAAACTTTTAAAAGGACAAGACGGTGACCAAAATATACCCCTCACACGCACGAGCACGACCAAAAAAAGGTCCACCCTACATCAACCGTTTGCGTTCTAATAGTGCAAGGTAAAACGACAGCCAACGGTTTCAGATACTTTTTGCCGAATGCAAATCCGGTTTCAACCAAACAGATTAACAGAACCGTAAAATTTAAAAAGAAAAAAACAGCAAAAGCTCTAACACGACGGGTTCGGACAGCCCCATGCCCAGTCCGGCACACATTCGTTGCATCGATCGGAAGAATCCCTCGGCCGACTGACAGATGGACTCCGGCACCACCATACACCACTTGGTCAATGCCACTGAATCTACTTGCTAAAAAAATACATAAATATCACAAAAACATAAATATGTACATGAATTTTAGTACCATAATATTTTTACTAGTTACTGTTTTACCCCGAAACTGTTTCCACAACCAGACTACCTATACGTTGGTTTTGACCAGCGATTCTCATTAAACGTAATTAAGGTGGACGTTTTTTAACTCTGTATGTGATTTTGTAACCAACTTAAGCAACCACTATTGTTGCATAATAACTGAATAAATTTTACCTTAACGCGTTTCAGCTCCCTGGACCAGTCTGCCTTGACCGGATCGAATCCGAATGATCGGTTGTCGCCGCCAATCAGTTGTTCACCGTGGAACTGACGACCACGAATCGTGACAATATCCGGGGCCACCTGCACACAAAATAGACAGACATAAAAATTCGATACTTCCAAGAATTTAGGTAAAGCTCGATGAACTATCTTATCACTCACCTGAATACTCCAGCCATCGAGCAGAGTCCGCGACGCACTGCCCTCCCTGAAAATAGCTGGTTTTATGCAAAAAAAAATAAAATAAAAATATGCAAACATGAACAAATATAAAAAAACGTGTGTCTGATTTTATAATCATTATTGAATGAGGACGAACTCTCTCAATCGACCCAAACGCTCACGGGCGTCCTGCACTCGACGTGCCGGACCGACGCGTGTGTAGCGGGCCACTTCTTGCATAACCTGCAACACATGCCTTTATTAGAAAATTCGGATTATGAAGGTGATTGTTAAATAATCTGTTGAAACACGCCATATGCTCCCAAAGAGACGACAAATAAAAAACTTATCGCAGGAAAGAGTTCTTTCAAAGTCGGAAGGAAAGCAGAAGAAAAACAAAAACATGTGAAAAAATCCCGGTCACGGAAATAAAAATTCTAGTTGAACGTCAAATGTCTCACAAATTGCTAAATTTGCTTCCTTTTTAATTCCCTTTGACCTGAAAGCACCGTAAGAATTTCTATGAACAACCTTTCGATCGGCGCGCATCTCATCGGTCAGACCGGTCATGTTACACAGCTCGGGCACCAAATACACCATCTCGGACGTGTCCATCTCCACGTCCTTGCGACCGGCACCCACTCGTTTAGCGCGTGACACCTCAAATCAGGGGTGGGCTGGGTTTTTTGGCGTTTTGCAGGGGGTGGGGGGGGGGGGTAGAATTTTGAAATCTCAGTTTACCCCACCCCGAAAAGTGGGGGGGGGGCAAGGTCGGGTAGAGGGGGGGGGGGTAGAAAAAAATTTCGGTTGACCACATTTAGGACGGTGATAGTTTGCATGTCGTCGGGTCGGAGTTCGCCGGTTAGTCTGACGTTCATCTTGATCGTGTCGCCCGTGACCGGATGACGTGACTCGTAGTTCATCTCGGTCAGTCTGTGTGGAAGATACAGAATCTGGCCGTTGAACACGTGCTGCCGACCGATCTTCTCCCAGTGCTCCTGATAAATTTTAATGCAACTACTTATGACATTAGAATAATCAACATTGAACTGGAGATAATAAAATAACTAGTGAGAAGCGAGGTGGCAGGCAAAAAGAACCATTATGGGAAAACGATGACTGGGTCTGGCTTAGCGCAGATATATTCTTCCCGTTTCGGACCCGCTTTTACTACGCCCAGACTGGCCCTCTAGCTTAGTTAGTTGGTTGAGTGTTCGACTTTGGATCGTTAGATCATGGGTTCGGCTCTCAGCTGCAGGGTTGGGTGGTGGCAGTTAGCGTACGGGTGAAGATACCCAATATAGCCTGGTACGCACACATACGATTATCACTGACAATCGTGCGCGAAATTTGGAGCCCATGAGGCTGGAGTTGCGAGCTGTTCTCATATTAGAGCAGGACAAACACCAAACAATCTATTCCCTCACGATGTCGTTCACCGATTTTATTAATAGAAGACCTGACAAACAAACAATGCCCAGGTACATCAACCAACATGGAGTAAGGAGAGTCGCATACGTGACGAATCAATGGGAGGGTCGAAGTCGACGTGGTACTGATACATGACCTCACCCAGATACTGCACCTCAGCAAAGTTGGCTCGGATCTTCACATATTTACTGGTGTTACCTGAAATGATAACATAAAATGCAATGGGAAACAATCATTTTATTCAATGACTATGCTTAACTGAAAAACAACCGAGCATCGGGAGGTTCATAAGTAAGAGTAGAAAGTGATAAAAATAAGATTGGTACGGGTACCAAACTAACTTTCTTCGCCTTCTTTGATCTCTCGATGAGCGGGCCGTGTCAGACAGAACTCGGCGTACACATTTTCTGGTCCTGAAGAAAGATTCAAAATTTGGCCATAATAAGTGACGTTCTAACTAGTTATAACGCATATCACGTGCAACGTCGAGTCCGACGGATTCACTACACCGGATCAAACTAACTTTTGGATCCGCGCGAACTGCCCTTCTTACTTCCCGAGCCTGAACCGGATCCCCTCTGATCCCCAGCCACGGTTTTTGTCAGAGACAACCGACTCATTTGATCCTCCATTTCGTTAAATTTTTTATTCTATTCAATTTTGTTTCACTGAAATACCGATTATACTATATTTTCCTGCTCTAGAGTATAATTTCAGATTTTAGAAATCAAACTGGAAAGAAAAAAAACTAAAAATACGTGAAAAAAAGGTTCGATATATATATATTGACTATTTCAACCGCTAACAGGAAAACCACTATAAAAAATAAAAAAAAAATGATAGGTTGTATTTTGGATTCAAAAACTTATAAAGAGTCAAAAAATTTTTAGTGAGTTAGTGACTGAGTGAGTAATGAGTGAGTGAGTAATGAGTGAGTGAGTGAGTCAGTCAGTGAGTGAGTCAGTGGGTGAGTGAATTAGTACGTTAGTGAGTGGAAGAGTGCGTTGAGGGAGTGAGGTAGTGAGTGGGTTAGTGAGCGAGTTAGTGAGGGAAAGAGTGAATGAGTGAGTGAGTAAGTGAAAGACTGAGTGAGTTAGTGAGTGAAAGTGTGAGTAGTTAATGCGTGAAAGAGTGAGTGAGTGATATAGTAAGTTAAAGAGTGAGTGAGTGAGTTTGTGAGTTAGTGAGTGATTGATTGAGTGAGTGAGTGACTGAGTGAGTGAGTGAGTGAGATAGTGAGTGAGTGAGTGAATGAGTGAGTGAGCGAATGAATGAATGAATGAATGATGGAGTGAGTGAGTAAGTAAGTCAGAGAATTTAGAAAATGTAGTAAGTGATCAAGTGAGTGAGCTGGTGAGTGAGTGATGGCGGCGTGCGTAGGAAAGTGAGTGAGTGAGTTAATAATTTTGTGAGTGAGAGAGTTAGTGAGTGAGTGAGTGAGTGAGTGAGTGAGTGAGTGAGTGAGTGAGTGAGTGAGTGAGTGAGCGAGTGAGTGAGTGCGTGAGCTGATAAGTGTGTGAGTTAGGGTTTCAGTGAGTGATTGAATCAGTGAGGAAATGATTGAGTGAGGGAGTGAGAGATTGAGTGAGTGTGAGAGTAGAAAGTGAGTGAGTGAGTCAGTAACTGTGTGAGTGAGTAATTTGTGAAGTGCGCGGGTGAGTGAACGAGTGATTTATTGACTTAGTAAGCGAGTGAATGATAAGGTATAGTGAATGAATGAATGAATGAATGAATGAGTGATTAAATGAATAAGTGAGTGTGTATTTGAATTTCTGAGAGATGAGTAAGCAAGTTACTGATTGAGGGAGTGAGTGACTTTGTGAGCGAACAACAAAAAAATAAAATGACATGTCAGAACTTTCGATCCAAAACACACATTTCAGTTTTAACATGAAATTTAAAGTTTTGCCACGTCACGTTTTTTGTTCGTGTTGTTGTGAAACTTCAGGTTGCTCAAGGTGGATTCAGGGGGATGCGTTCAGTTGTCCGACTCGACGTTTGTCCGAATTTGTCCGAAACGCTATTTTGGGAGTTTTGATTAGTTGTCCGAATGGAGTAGTTTTACAAGAGAAGTGTCACGATTAAGTCACCGATTTAAATTGTCGTATTACTAATAAAAAGTTAATACGAAAAGTTGGTTTCAAAAATTGTTATTGGTAGCCCACCATTTCAATTCAAATACCCCTTTCATTGTATGAACGGCTTCGGCTTAGTCATGAACACAGACTGTACCTTAGTAAAGGAGATCGCCTAGTATGAGGCTAAGAGTTAGTTTTCAGTTTAGGCTTAGGCTTAGGCTCTGTATTTGGGATGGGCTTGGGCGCGCAGCGCTCAAGCCTTTGCCAAATACACAGCCTAAGCCTAAGCCTACACTGAAACCTAAGTTTTATGCCCCCGCCTTGGACCGTTAGCACCGCGCAGCGGAGGTATGATGCCTTATTTTTTCTAGAAACGATAAAAGGTTTCAAGAGAAATTGAATTTGTCTCCCTGTGTAAGAAAATTTCAACCACGTATTCGGACAACTGATCAAAACCCCTAAAATAGCGTTTCGGACAAATTCGGACAAACGTCGATTCGGACAACTGAACGACAGCCGGATTCAGGATGTGCTATATGACACTCCCCGTCTTAGCACAGTGCGGAAATTCAGTGTAAAAACTTCGGTGATTACCTGTTCCAACGGGTTGGTGTAAAGTTCCTTCAGGTTAGGGTCTGAAAATGTCTTTTACCGGAGGAATCACAAATGAGTAAAACAATTTTAAATGAAAAATCGAGTCAGCCACATTAATAAGAAAGTTATACTACATATATTAGACTATTTTAAGTTCTGCCCGACCCCGAACGAAAATGCAACTCACACGCCTAAAATTCTACAACAATTACACGCCTCGATATTGAGTTGAAATTACGGTATGACCAAACTGGTTTACACAAAACTTGCGCACTGTGCTAAGACGGAGTGTCTTAGCACAGTGCGCGTTATCATGTGTAAAACAGTGCGATCACATCTTAATTTTGGTTCAATTCTGGGGTGTGTAATTGTTGTAGATTTTTTCGCGTTTGAACTGGCTGGAATACAGCAGGTTTATTGGCTCCCAGGGAGAGGTCAAACTTATTAATATGTTCTAACAAGCTCATTTGACTTGCTTCAACCTTATTATTACTTTTTTATTAAATTTTTTATTCACCCAATCAAAGACGTTTTTGGACCATCACTATTAGAGAATTACACAACCCCGTGGGAACAAGGTGCAAATGTACTGGATTACACAAAACCCTGCACTGTGCTAAGACGGACTATTTGGTGACCACTCCATTCACTACGCACTAGGGAAGAATTCTACGACTTAGCAAAAAGAAGCACAAATTGTCAGTTTTGAAGGAAGAAAAAGTTTACAATAAAGTGTTTTAGAAATATGATTTTTACAATCGGATTAATGTTTTTAAAAAGTGTTAAAAATATGGTTTAAAAATAAAATAGTCACGGAGTTAATTCGCAACTGTTCGAGTGTGTGAGGAAAAGAGTGAGTATAAATAGTCACGGAGTTGTTTCGCAACTGTTCGAGTGAGTGAGGAAGTGAGTGAGTGAGTGAGGAAGTGAGTGAGTGAGTGAGTGAGTGAGTGAATGATTGAGTGAAAGAGCGAGTGAGAGAGTGAACGGGTGAGTGAGTGAGTGAATGATGAAATGAATGAATGAATGAATGGATGGATGAATAAAGACTGATTGATTATATTTCTGATAGATGGGATGAGTGATTGATGGCAAAACTGACTGACGAAGTGAATGACAGATCAATGGGACGACAGACTGGTTGGTGATATGACTGACAAGTATGACTGATATGCAATTTGTAAGACCGATTATATACGAGTCAACCCAATGAAACCTAGAAACCTTGACACCCATCAAACTCTTCGCTTACTATTTATAGATTTCAGAATAAAGTTTGAATTCTACTCGATATTATTGAGCTCATTAACGTAGAGTTCGAGTTCTCAAACATGTGTCAATTCGGACAACTGTCGATTCGACCACTGAGTTATACTGTTTATAGCTTGATCAGGCAGGGTTTATTGTTATCAAAAATTCATTTTAGGAACCGGTTATGTACGTATGCACTGAATTAAGCTAAATTTTCTATGTGGTCCGAATGTTAGGTGAACAATATACTTCGGTTTCTTGAATTTGAAAGCGCGCCGAAAGCAGTTTTGATTTCGAATTGCGCGCCAAAAACCTTTTGCTAAAAAAAACCTGGATGCGCTATATCAGTTCATTTTCCCTCTAAAATGATTTTTTTAATAATAAAAAATTCATCACTTGAAATTAGTGATCACTAACGAAACGAACCTTATCGAAACTTCCGAAACGAACCTTCCTTCCGAAATATGTTACTTCGTTTCGATATTCTCGAAACGAAATTCCACAAGTTTCGTTTCGATTGCTACCGAAACGAAAAGTTTCGATAAGAGTTTCGATTCGATTTGTGGGTTTTCAGTAACTGTGAACAACCTATCTGACCATTCACTTACTCACTCACTCACTTACTTACTCACTCAGTAACTCACTCACTCACTCACTCACTTACTCACTCACTTACTCACTCACTTACTTACTCACTCACTCAATTACTCACTCACTTACTCACTCACTTACTCACTTACTTACTCACTTACTCACTCACTTACTCACTTACTCACTCACTTACTCACTCACTCACTTACTCACTCAGTCACTCACTCACTTACTAACTTACTCACTTACTCACTCACTCACTCACTTACTCACTCACTCACTTACTCAGTCACTCACTCACTCACTCACTCACTCACTCACTCACTCACTCACTCACTCACTCACTCACACTCACTCACTCACTCACTTACTCACTCGCTGACTCACCGACTAATGTTTTATATAATGGAAGTGTCTATGAAACGTGAGCTATACGTCTTATGTGTCTATGGAGGTTCGGTTGTAAGAATAAAATAGTTTATTAAACCTTACCGAAACCCTTAACGAAACTTTCTTCGTTTCGGTAGCTAACGAAACGAAACACGGAATTTTCGTTCCGAATCAATCGAAACGAAACTCAAAAATTTCGTTTCGTTTCGTTTCGTTCGTTAGTGATCACTACTTGAAATTTGTCTTCTCAGTGGAAACCTTTTTCAAGAGTGGAAAGTTCATCACTTTATTTGTCTTCTGTTTGGAAACCTTTTCCAAGAGTGGAAAGTTCATCAAACGAATTGTTTTACGACAGTGGACTATTCATTATAATGATTAGTCCACTTCGTAGTGAGTCGATTGATCCTCGGACTATTTGTGCTATATGACATAGACAGTATATTTCTGACGACGGCCAACAAAACTTTCCGTCTCCCGACAAGAGGAGTTTCAATAATAATTATTAGTCACCGTTTTTTGTGTTTACACTCGTGCAATTTTTTCCATAAAAATTATTACTTGAACGTTTTTTTCCACTAAGTTATTTGCAGAGTCAATAAATGGCCAGCACCAGTACATCAATCGAGAATTTCACCACGGATCCCGGTGACGTGGCGGCCTCTTCCCGGCCACCGACCGATGCCGCTGCTGAACACTGTCCCATCTGTCTGGCCAAGAAGTTTACAAAGGTTTGCCACTATTTTTATGTTCAATTATTGGAGGAAAACATTGTTATTTTAAGTAAGAATAAGAAATAAGAATTTTTAAACGGGTGGTGGGTTGTGTCATAAAAACAACTGTTTCGCGTTTCGGACCTACATATCATAGACAGCACCACTAGTGCATGAGAATGGGTGGGCAAAGTGAGATTCCCTTCTTTTTGGGGTTTTCAAAAAGTTATGTAAGTACTAAGAGTTTGTTCCCTGATGCACTGGTGGACGAACCAAACCTCCAAAAGGAGGGGAACAGTGTTAAAAAGGGAAACTGCCAGTTTTTTCATCATTTTACCTGCATCTTAAGAAAAAAACTTATTGAAACTGCCAAAGAGAAACTTTTCTCACCCCTTCTCGTCCGCTAGTGCCCTAAGGTGTATGTAAAATGGCCTGAAAACTGCCAAGTCTCCTCTTTGACATAATTCCCTTTCTTTGGAGCGTTAGCTCGTCCGCCAGTGCATAGCTCGTTCAAGGACATGGAGTTTCGTGGTCCTCTTCATTACGCGCCGATCCCCTTTAAAAAGTCATCACTCCACTAGCGAACGAGAAAGGGTGAAAAAAACTGTAATTCCCTCTCTTTGGGCAAATCTCATAAAAATTAGTTCCTTGATATCGGTAAAATCCCTTCCTCTTAGACAAAATTCTCCTTATTTTGAAGGATAATTCATGAATTTTCATTTCAGAAATCGCGTCTTGATAACCAGGCATGTCAGCATTGGTTCTGTTACAATTGCATTGAGCAATGGACCCGGGTGAAGGCGGCTTGCCCAATTTGTCGACAACCCTGCCAGGCAATCGTCACACCCAACCCCGATACTGGCCATGATCACGTGTTGGTTGTTGTTGTTGTCATGTTGTTGTTGTTGTTGTTGTTTTGTGTTTGTTGTAGTTTTGTGGTTGTTAATATGGTTGAACAACCCTGATATGCCATCGTTACACCGAACCCCGATACCGACAACGATCACGTTTGGGTTGTTGTTGTGTTGTTGTTTTGTTGTTGTTGTTGTTATGTTGTTGTGTTGTGGTTGTGTCGTTGTTGTTATTGTTATGTTGTTGTGTTGTGGTTGTTTTTGTTATGTTGTTGTGTTGTTGTTCTTATGGTTGAACAACCCTGCCAGGCAATCGTCACACTGGTCCCCGATACTGGCAACGATCTCGTGTTGGTTGTTGTTGTCTGTTGTTGTTGTTGTTGTTTTGTGGTGGTTGTTGTTATGTTGTGTTGTTCTTTCTACGGTTGAACTTGAAGAATCCTGCCAGACCAGGACATCGTCACACCGAACCCCGATACCGACAACGATCACGTTTGGGTTGTTGTGTTGTTGTTGTGTTGTGGTTGTTATTCTTATATTGTTGTGTTGTTGTTATGTTGTTGTGTTGTTGTTATTATTGTTGTGTTGTTGTTGTGTTGCGGTTTGTTTGTTATTGTTATGGTGTTGTTTTCTTGGTTGATCAACCCTGCCAAACCAGGCCATCGTCACACCGAACCCCGATACTGGCAATGATGGGATGGTTGTTGTTATGTTGTTGTTGTTGTTGTATTGTGTTGTTATTGAAGCTGTGTTGTTATTTTGTAGTGCTCATCAAAACTCCAACTCATAGGTATTGTAAATTTTTAGTTATAATTTCCCGACGCCTGTGCCGTACCAACCGACCAGAAATCGAGCGCCGATCCAAGCGCCGTTCTACGAGTTTTTACAGCTACGGCAACACCTGATCATGGTATGTGTATTTTTCGTCATTGTTTGGTGTCTCACTCGGATCAAGATTTTGCCGGGTCCCAATCACGAATAGTGTTTGACATAGGCGTATCATGGAATCAAGTTCAAAGTCACTCCATCGGATGTTCAAGGCATATTGTTTAACGACCATCAGCCAGTAGGTCACACTTCTGTTTGACTGCCATAAGGGTTTTGATTTTGCAGTGCATGAAAATGGCAGGTTTTAGTCAAGTAAAAATTTGAGTAGAATTTTCATCACTTTGAGTAGAATTTTCATCACAAGGATGCGAATCCTTGGTTATCGTTTAACTCCTCAGTTTTTACGTTTTCAATTCAGAAGCAGTTATGTTAATTTTGTGTTTTTTAGCTGGATCAACGACTTGTCCGTCTAAAGCAGGAAATTCGTCTGGTGGCTCAAGAGTTTGGCATTGAGCCGTACCCGCCATCATACGTTGAGTCGAAGCAGTTACAGATACGGTTGGTTGGGGTCACTTGAACGCGCATAAATTGATCTCACATGAACTCGCATACATACAACTTACATATAATTATTTGTTCGAGTTTTCTTCTGAACAATTGTTCTTTTTTTAATCGCCCCGGTTATGTGTTTCACTCTCAGTCAGAAAATGTATAAACTACAATATTAATTTCAGAACAACTGTTCTTGTTTTATCTGCCCCGTTTATGTGTTTCACTTTGAGTCAGAACATGCAACAACTATAATGGTAATTTTTCAATATGCTAGTTTACAGAGAACGTTTTTATAATGTAACTTTTTTATAAGTTAGTTTATAGTTATTTTTGTATTTTGTTAGTTTTCTCTTTCTCTTTTACAGAAGTACGGAGCGTCAGCTGGCCGTATATCGCCGAATGATGGCTGACGTGACCGGTACAACACGATTGTTTTTCATACGCCACCCGACTTTCAGGTTGGTCGTTTTAAATAATTTTCATAAAGTGTAATACTGTTTTCTAGGTGTCTTCAGTTGTAACTCGCTCTATATATTTTGTTTCTAAAATATATTTTAAACCTGTTCCCACAAGCACAGTACAATGAATTAGGCGCACCATTATGTTATTCAAGTCTCGTGTGTAACAACTAACCAGGCTTTATTTTGAAAATTTTAATTTTTTACACTCCATCATAAGAAAGCTTCGGGAACACCAAAACGCTTCAAGGACGTTAGGTTCTTATAATGTGTGTATTTCAATGTCATATCAAATAATATTATAATATTATAATTAAAAACATAGTTGAGTTAGTGTGTTATAATTCTCCCTTATATTAGAAGGTAATGCTGAATAAAAATAAGAATATTTTTTTGTTTTTCTCAGAAGTCTGGTCTATGATCGTAGCCTGCACGCGCGACCGTTACACAATGCCAAGACACCCATCGATGCCATCTACATAAAACGTTGGTTTATTTATTTACAGCACTAGCGAACGAGAAGTGGTGGGAAAAGTGGGATTCCTCCCTCTATGGTGTTTTCGAAAAAAAAATTGTTCCCTTAAACATTGTTGGTAAAATCGGCTATTTTTTTCCTCTTGGAAGAAATTCCCTGCCTTTGGAGAGTTAGGTTGTCTGCCAGTGATCACAAGCAACATGTTCTCAAAAAATATTTTTAGAAAAGAATATTAACTTTGTTCAGCGAAGATAAGCCCATTCCTCGGATAAGTCTTTGTTATATTCAATTTTTCCAAAGCCTTAAATGAGTGGAATTTCAGTGAATATTTCTGTATTAACTTTTACATCACCCACTCACTCACTCACAGAGCACACCACCGAGCACGCGCGTTTGAACGAATGGCTGACGCGAGAGTTCAAAGCCGTTCTACCAAATGTTGGTGATTGTTTAGTTTTTTATATGTTAAATGGGGATTTCATTTTTTATGAAGATTTCATCTGTCTCGATTATTTTATTGTGTATTTAGCAATGAGTTTTTCACATATTTACACAACCAGAGGTGAGATTCGTTCATGACAAGTATTCGAGTTTCGAGTGCATTGTGTTTGTAGTTTATATATTTTTAGTTTGTATGTATATATTATATGTATATTTTATAATTTCATTTTTTCGTAAGTTTCTTAAAATTATTTTCAGGATGCATTCAATCGGAGAAAGAAGATGCGCGACTATACGAGGAACGTGGTGCGAATCAGTGAACGCGAGGGCATGCAGTCCAATGCCATGACCAAATACTTATGCCATGTGCTCAATGGCACGGATCATTTCCTGTTCAGGGTTGGCGCCAATTTGAATTTTATAGCCATCCAGAGCTATAGGCAATCCTGGGTTTTGTAGCTTTGCTATCCAAAGTTTTATTGGTATAAAAAGTTTTTTTTGTCTCATAACATCAAAAATTTAGCTTATTCATTACATACGTGCGTAACCGCACCGCAGAATTTTTTTTTCGATAAAAAGTACCCCTGACCAAGCGATATGGGTTCAGTTTTTAGTCGGTAGAGTAAAATCTCAGTAATAACAATGTTAAAACGTGTGTTACGTGGTACTGATCTGATTTCAATTCCGTTCTCATTTCCAGAATGAACTCGTCAAGTTTTTCAAGTCCGGACTGGAGGTACCGGACTATGATGCGGTGGTCGATTATAAAGACGCGGGAACGGAGCCCGTGGACAGGTTTATATTTTTCCGAAGCTTCTCTACTTTTCAATCCAAATATTTCATTCAGCCTGTAAATACTGAGAAGAGGGCACGCAAATAACTAGCACGTTAGCCTAATCGTAATGCGCAAGATGGAAACCGAGTGAAAATAAGTTGTATTTTTTATTGTTATTCACATGAGGACGGGCGGATGAGAAGGGATGAGGAAAGTCGAATTCCGTCTTTGGCGTTTTCCAAAGGTAGAATTTGTTCACTGATAAGTAGGTAAATGGTCTAATTACTGCCGAATCCCTCGCTTTGAAGAAGTTTCCTCCCTTTGGACGATTGGCTGATCTGCCAATGATTCAGCCTGTAAATTTTGAGGAAAGGAACATGGTAGTCTGATCGTAATACGCAAGATGGAAATCCAATAAGAATAAGTTATTTTTTTAGTGGCGGACGAGCTGATTTTCCGAAAGGAGGGGGATTTCGTAAAATTTCAGGTCATTTTACCTACTGCATCTTCGGGAACAACTTCTATTTTTTCAACTTTAAAGAGGGGAAATTCTAATTTCCCACCCCTTTTCATGTTTGCATGTTATCCAAATCCAGGGCCGAAGTGATCGACGACGAAGTGGTGGTTGTGGCAGAGAGTAGCAATATCGGGTCGCGCAACCAAATCAGGTTGAGTCAAATATAATATTATTCTTGTTGTGCTTTGTGCAGTTGGTCATTCACTTGCTCACACATCTACTCCTTTACTCACTCAGCTTCACGCACTCATCATTGTTTACAGCCCGTAGGTAGGTGATAACGCACTCTATGACCAACTTTGCCATCCGCTCCGCTTACTCACACACTCGTTGCTCATTTACTAACTCAATTCACTCACTCACTCACTCACTAACTCAATCACTCACACTCACTCACTCACCCACTCACTCACTGACAGTCACTCACTCACTCAGTCACAATCACTCACTCACTCACCTCACTCACTGACCCACTCACTAACTCAATCACTCACTCGCACTCACTCACTAAACTCACCCACCCTTCAAAACAGCGGATTCGGTGCCGGCAGTCGATCTTGGCGATTCACCAGCGCCCAACGAGATTCAGGTTGTCAAGAAATTTACTTTCGTCTAAATAATGTTTTTGGTCGTTCAACTCACTAGCGGACGATAGGAAGGGAAAACTGGAATGCCCTCCTCTTTGACCGATTTTAAAAAGTGCAGTTGGTTCTTTAAGCGAAATTCCCCTCCCTTTGGAGATTTTGCTTGTCCGCCAGTAGTTCAACGAATTTGATAAACAATTTTTGTATGACATGAAATATTCCAGATTAGTACGTTTGTTTAAAAAACTTTCGTGTGTGTTTTGGACAGTTCACGTTATTAAAATTTCATATTATTTTTTTAGTCCAAGTTTTTTGGTAAATATGAGCATTCAAGACTGTACGTAGAGGACAACCTGAAATTTCCAGACGAATGGACCAGAGCGATCGCGACGCAGCCGTCGACCAGCAGTGACTCGTTGCGAACAAAGACGAAGGCGCCCCGGTCATCGCGTGCTGACCGCATCAAACGATTGTTGGTTGATCTTAGTTCATTAGGAAATGTGCTATCACTAGCGAACGAGGCGGAAAAAATTGAATTCCCCCTATTGGCAGTCCCAAGAAATAGAATTTGTTCCTTAAGGTGTAAAAAATGGTCTCAAAACTGTTAATTCTCCCTCTTTGGGAATATTTATCTCCCTTTCCGAGGTTTGGCTCGTCCGCCAGTGGGTGCTATGTAGAGTGATGTACATGAACAATAAGTACAAAATTGAAAAATAAGTATCTAACTTGGCAAAACTACATGTTTGATTAACGTCACCCTGTTCTTTGTATATTGATTTTGTTTGAGCGTCAGAAAATTCCGATTACCGGTGTATCTTTTTTCAAATTTCAGCCGACAACGAAGGGATGGCATTGGAGACGATGATTTCAGCTCAGCGTGGCGAGATTCTGCAGATGTAGAACGGTATGTTTTGACTTTTGAAAAGTGGGATCGTTGACCGATTTAATAGAAGACCTTTTGCCCGTAGATATCACCACTGACGGACGAGTCAGTTCTCCAAAGGGAAGGAATTCCGCCAGATGGGGGATTTCGGAGTTTTTATGCCGTTTTACCTACACCTCAGGAAAAAATTTGAGCTTTTTGAAATTGCCAAAGAGGGGGAATTCCACTTTTCCCACCTCTTCTCGTCCGCCAGTTGGTGCCACCAATTGAGGAGGGAGCTAACTTTTCTGTTGCGGCACCGGGCCAAATGAAATCTATGTAAACTTTCTTTTCAAGTGACTTTTGATCGTATGTTGATTGTGGAATATAGCCTATCCAGTGTGTCTAGTTGCTCAGATTAATTGTGCCGCTATATTTCAAATTTTAGTCAATTCGGATTTTTTTCACATGAAGTTTAGATATGAAACTGAGACATTTTTTATGAAATTCAGACAAACATCCGAAACCAGTGTCCAATGGCTTGTATGCGCCAACGGGTTCTTAAAAACTATTTTTGTAATCAGGAAACCTATATTATAGCCGACAACCGAGTGACTGCGGTGGATTCAGCTCAACGTTGCGGCATTCGTCGGAAAAACAACGGTAGGTTTTTGCCTCTTGAATGTTTTAATCGTCGACTTGCGTTTCAGATTCAGAAGACAACTGTTCAATTTTAAAAATCGAACTTTTCTGTAAAACATTTGAGTGGGAACTTTTATTTTGTTCCTGGAAATTTTTCTTGGATGAAATGTTTTATGACTCTTTTACCTTCTTTTTACCCTGAAAGCACCCTTAGTAATTTTAACTACCCATTAGGAACCGAAATACTACCAAAAGAGGGGTATTTCACTTTTTCCACCCTTCTCGTCCGCTCGTATTGTGAGATCACTAGCGGACGAGAAGGGGAGGGAAAAGTGGAATTCCCCCCTCTTTGGCAGTTTCAAAAAGTTGATTTTGTTCCTTAAGGTGTAGCTAAAATGGCCTAATTTCAGCCAATTCCCCCCTCTTTGGAAAGATTCCCCTCCCTTTAGAGGTTTGGCTCGTCCGCCAGTGTGTGAGATGATATAATTGTTATACAAATTCAGGGCGAAAGCTGCATCGAACGACAACCAAGACGATTGCGGGTCATTCTCAAGTTGTAGTGCAGCGAATCATTTCGAAAAACAATTTGACATTTCTAATTCTTAGTTTTATAATTAGGAGTAAACAAAAAAATGTGCCTTCATATTAGCCATCCGCTCCGCTCAAGCTTCGTACGAGCTGTCACGGCCTTTTTTCGTTGTTTTGATTCGTTGTACCTTTCCCCTTGATTGGTTTGCATTCGTAGTTCTGAATAGCGGATTCGGGTATTTTTTGCCTTGAGGAAGATCACTGTTGATTCCTCCCCTTCTCATATGCTCAGTTGTCTAGATGTATCCTACCTCTGGCGGACGAGCTAAATCCCTAAGGGTGCTTTCAGAGTAAAGGAAAGTAAAAAGGAAAGTAAAACGGAAAGTAAAATCTATAAACCTATTGACCAAAAAGAAATTTCCGGGAACAAAATTGACGTTCCAGTCAATAGGTTTACAGATTTTACTTTCCGTTTTACTTTACCTTTTACTTTCCTTTTTGTTCTGAAAGCACCCTAAAGGGAGAAGAATTTCATCAAAGAGGGGGGAATCGACAATTTTTTGGGTATTTTAACTCAACTTAGGGTACAAATTCTACTTGTTGAAATCGCCAAAGAGGGAGGGAATTTCACTTCCCCACTTCTTCTCGTCCGCTAGTACATACTACTACAAGTTCAGCGGTATTTTTCACTATCGTTTCACCTGCCACTGTTGTGTCTTTTCCAGTTCCAGATCGCCTCCGTTGGTCAATCTTTCGGATTCGGACGATGAAGAAATCAGCGAAATAATTGCGAGTCAGAAGTCGCCGGTTCCAAAGGTAGGCACTGCTGTAATGTTATATTCTATATAAATTTTTATAGCAATAGTTATATTGCTTTTTGCTTCTCTAAATTGTGTGACAACCTTGCGTTCTCGACCTCTCGTATACATAGGTCAGGGTATGTATGAATGGTACACACAGGCGGACGAGCTATTTCTCCAAAGGAAGGTGAATTTCATCAAAGAGGGGAAATCGTCGACTTTTAAAATTATTCCCCCTACACCTTGGGGAACAAATTCTGTATCTTGAAAACGTCAAAGAGGGGTGATTCCACTTTTCCCACCCCTTCTCGTCCGCTAGTGGTACTACAAGTTACGACTTACAAACCATTCTGAATTGGCGGGAAACCGAGATATTAAGAAATTAAATGTGGACAGATTAAAACAAAGTAAGCTTATTAATATAGTTATGTGGTTCATTTCGTGTTGCAGCGCTGCCAGTGGAGTGTGGAGCAGACGACACTAACGCAGAGTCCGCGTCCACATACCCACAGCCCCGTCCAGCCATTGATACACCCGTCCACACCACTCAGTCCCGTCTTCCACATGCAACCACGACGTCGATCCAAGGCTTCTCATGGTTAGCACCAGTTCCGCAGTCACAAGACGTACAATTACTTACTAATGCTTCCCGTCCACATAACAGTCCAGTCCTGGCATAGTCCGTTTAGGCACAGTACCGTTTACTCAGTCTGCCGCCCCCAGACTGTGGCTAAATTGCCACAGATGGGACAGCTGTGTCACCAAACCTGAATGCGAAGATTACGAAAACCTTATCGTGTTTTGTAAGCTTTGAAACATAATTCAGTCCGAACCACAGATATAAAAAAATCCAACTCCTTCTATTGACTTCTTCAACACGCAGGTTATTCATGAAACAGTTACAAGTTTTACCACATCAGAGGAAGTATTTAAGTTATGGGGTCACTTAAATTCACAGAAAATCATCTCCCTGAATGTCAAATCCGAAAATTATCTCACCGACCCCTCGAATGAACATAATGTTTCAGGTTTCATCAAGCCCACTCAACGATTGGACTTCTCGCCCACGCCCCGTCTGACCAACGGGGTTTCACTCAGCGACCGTAATCCGAGAGACGGAATTGTCCAGGATGAACCAGTTTCGATCGCATCGCCTGGATCATCAAGTCAACCAGCTCGATCTCAACAACAACAACAACAACAACAACAGCAACAACAGTTGGACAGTATTACTTTACCAGTTTCACTAAGTTGGGATGCCGAGATCCCTGGAAAAGGTGCTGATCTGAATAACAACATGCAATGTATCGATGTTGGTGAGTACGAACCATTGGCATTGATCGAGTCAATGTCAACACAATCAACGGAACCGATCGAAGATTATCAGCAACAACAACGAATGCAACAACAACAACAACATCAACAACTACAACAACAACAACAACAGCAAAAACAACAACAGCAACAAGCGCCACAGCAATCGGATACGTCTGAACAACCACAACAACGACCGCACCAACAACAGCAATCATCATATTCACCCACGGATGCGACATCAGAACTCCAACGGCGTCACCCCAAAATCCATCATCAGCACAAGAAGAAGAAGAAAAAGTCTCAAGAAAAGAAAAGCTACAAGAAGTCGCCGTCTCGTGGTGATAAATCTCCCAAAATAAGGCGATCACAGTTGCGAGAGGATGAAATGTCGCCGAAAACTGTGAATCGCCGTAGATCGCCACATGAAGCAAGATTCAAAAATGAAGCGTCATCGACGGCGGCTGATAAACGTCATGATGAAGAATTGGAAGTGGTGGACTTGTATGACCGGCAACGGAAACGTCGGAATTCGAATGATGTGTCGCCGGAACACCGGACTCGGCGGCATTCGTCGAGAAAGAAGAAAAAACACCGCCGGTGAGAAGATTACTCTGAATTTAGTATTCGTCTAGCTTGCATTTAGTATTTGTAAAGTTAAATTAAATCAATTAAAAAAAATAACACGAATTTTTTTCTGAGTGTGCCTTTGTGGGAAAACATTTCTTCCTCGAAAAAAATGTAAAAATCGTTTCATTTTTTCATGTCATTCCCCCATGGTATAGCTTGAATTGAGTGCTTTTCTAGCTTGAATTTAGTAATTGTCTAGCTTGATTATTATATTTGTCTAGCTTGAATTTATTATTTGTCTAGCTTGAATTTAGTATTGTTAAGTTTTTTAGGAGTAATTGGTGTTGTTCATAGCTTGACTTAATCAGGTAATTGTAGTATTTTTGGGTAACTCAATTAAATACTCGGTAAAAAAACTTTTTTCACATGACATTACAATATACTTTGACCAAGCTATAGCCGTGCTAGTCATCATATATTTCCTATTTAGAAAACACAAGCACCACCAGCAATCGGCAACATCCGAACCGAACACGTCATCTTCTCAATCCAGTGCATCGGTGCCAGTACCAGTATCTTCGATGATGGCCGAAACTCCGAGGTTGATTCCATTCACTTCATTCTGTTCAATTTTCTAATTGATTCTATTCTCAATAGCTGTGCCCGCCGTTTTGCTATAATTGATGTTTTATGACAGTTCTTGTCAGAATTTGATTCACATAGTTTTATGCTTTATATTCAGAAAACACAGTCACCAATCGCAGTCCACGTCAACCGAGCCCAAGCCCAACATGCCATCTTCTCAGTTCAGTACATCGGTATCAGTTTCTCCGATGATCGAAACTCCGAGGTGGTTTCTTTTTTCACTCTTTTCCACTAGCGGACGAGAAGGGGAGGGAAATTCCCCCTCTTTGGCGTTTTCAAAAAAATCGAGTTTGTTGTGTAAGTGTAGGTAAAATAGCCTAATTTCTGTTAATTTCCCCCTCTTTAGAAAAATTCCCCTCCCTTTGGAGGGTTGGCTCGTCCAACAGTGCTCTTCTCAATTTTTTTTAAATTGCATACGCCATAATTCAAGGTGGTCTCAATCTGACAAAGTTGGGTTATTCCTTTTTAGAAGAATGTCTGTACTGAAAATCTGACTGACTCACAAGAGATTCAGAGATTGACTGACTCCATTTTACGTACACCGTAAGTCCGTAAAGACAAAACACTGAAGTTTTTGATACCGCTTAAGAGGGGGACTCCATTTTTCCCACCCCTTCTCGTTCGCTAATGATCTAGATTGGATGAAAAGTATATATTCAGTCAATTCGAGTATTTATTCCAGAATCACCACCTGTGCCACCACGAACACCACCCAGCGACGTATCATGCTGAGCCCAACGAAACTACTTCAACAACAACATCCGGAGGTCACCATGGGCAGTCCATCTTGTTCGAATTTGGAATCGTTAGCTGATAAAGACCACCGAATCAGGATTGATGACGACAAGAGGCTGTGGACTATTGGAGCTACAACACCGAAGACACGTCGACTTTCTTCCGGGTTGGTGTGGCATGATTAGGACTTAATGTAGCGTGGACTTAAGCTTAGGTGGACTTAGGCTAGGTTGACTTCGGCTTAGTTGGACTTAGCATAAGTCCAACTAAGCCTAAGGGTTAGATCACAAAATTATCGGTTTACAGACGTTGGCGTTTTATTATTGTTTATGAATATGTATAAATAAAAATGGACTAAGGTCACAACTCTCTTTTCATACAGAATGCTAACTGTTTATAGCAAATCATAAAAAATTGCGCAAGACACAGGTCACTTTATTCATTTTATAAATACGAGTTTTTGTGGATGGATAGCCATTATTAACTCATTTTAAAAAAGTAAAAAGACCCCTTTATATCGAAAACATTTGAAACCCTGAATGCGCTTTAAAAGCAAAAAATTACAATATTTCTGTTTAATTTATGTCACAATATCCCTGTTCAAATTATTTGACAATATTCCTGATTAAATAATGAGATATTATTCTTGTTTGATTACATTTTGTGACAATATTCCTCAACGATTTATGACAATATTCCTGATTAAATTATGTGACATTATTCCTGATTAAATTGTGTAATCTTGTTTAAATTATTCCTGATTAAATTATGTAATCTTGTTTAAATTATGTAACAACACTCCTGATTGAATTATGTGAAAATATTCCGTATCGAATTATGTGAAAAAATATTCCTGGTTAATTTATGTAATTTTCAGTGATCGTGGTCCGGATCCAGTGAAACGGCGATCGGTGGTGTTGACGACCGACCGGATCACCGATGTGACGACACCCGACGATCGACGACTGCCTCCCGATGACCTGCGATTACGGAACCATGCGAAACGACTCAATTTGTGATTGTCTTTGATTATTTTGGTGGTTTGCTTCGTGATTGTCTTTGATTTGGTGGTTTGGTTTTCTCATGTGATGTCTTTGATTTGGTGGTATAGGTTTTCTAGAGTTTCTTGGTACTGGAATGTATTTCTGGAAACCGTAAACCAAGTATTCAGAGTTTGGCCTGTTTATTAGTATGATGTTCCATGTCCACATGTAATTTTTTCAAGTTTGAACGCGCACAAAAAGTATCACAATTGAAATTTTTTTCAGTTTTTAACGATAAACTCTTGACTCATAATCTGGTTGACTCATGTGTGTGGACTACGTTACTGTGATTTTACACGGTTCGAGTGATTTTAATCGATTTTCAGATTGAACGAATCCGATTCAACATGTATAACGTTCTCCTCGATTGATTGAGACACCGGAATAAAAAAAAATCGTTTTAAGGACTTTAAAAAGTATCGCAGACACTTACGATGAAATCAGTCAACACTCAAAATTGCTGATTTTTGTCATTGTGGTTTGAAATTCGTTCAATTTCATTTGAAGTAGTCTTATGAATTAACGGCTATCGCGACCCGTCGACCCGTCGACCCATAATTTTGATATTGTTTGTACGGCTTCGGCTTAGTTCCTAGCACCGACTTAAGTTTACAAAAGTTATTCTGGAGCACTATACTAACAGTTTGGCAGGTGTGAGCATCAAAATTAGGTTTCTGTGTAGGCTTAGGCTTAGGCTTAGGTTTTTGTATGGGCTCGGGCGCGTAGCGCTCGAGCCTATCGCAAAAACCTAAGCTTAAGCCTAAGCCTACACAGAAACCTAATTTTGATGCTCATGCCTAGCCTTCTAAACCTATCCAGCTATGTAGGCAGCCTAAAAACCTCCAAAATGGCCGGTCGACCGATCTCGGTCGACGGGTCGACCGGTCGACGGGTCGCGATTACCGTGAATTAACAGTGATTCAGTGATTAGGTGAGACGCGCATTCACTGGCGGACGAGCTAATCCTCCAAAGGGAGAGGAATTTCATCAAAGAGGGGGAATTGGCTGTTTTACATACACCTTAGGGAACAAATGCTACTTTTTGAAATTGCCAAAGAGGGGGGAATTCCACTTTTCCCTCCCTTTCTCGTCCGCTAGTGCGCGCATTCAAAATCAATGCCATAATACACTGAGAATATTATTTTGCACACTAGCGGATGAGAAGGAGAGGAAAAGTGGACTTTCCCTCTTTTTTGCGTTTTCAAGAGGTGGAGTTTGTTCTTCAAGGTGTGAGGTAAAATAGCCAAATTTCTGCCAATTCCCCCACTTTCAAGAAATTTTAAAAGGTTGACCCCGTCCGTGAGTGATTTTGCTAATGATATATTAATTTTTCGATTTATATTCATTATCGATGTTTCGATTTATATTCATTATCGATGTTTCACTTTAACATACTGAGCAGCCGTTTTCCGGGTCGAGATGTTTACGGTCGTTTTTTTTTTTCAAACTCACTGAAGTTTTATTTTGCTTCGTGTAAAAACCTTTCGTTCGTCAACCCGAACTTCGTTGTTTGCTTGTTTTTTTTACTCGCCGGTTATCTGCAGTTTGTAAGTTTTTTGAAGATATTTCCGGCGGGTTGACAACTACTAACTGAATGGAATTCTTTTCTTCCATTGACAAAATCGCATGAAAACTTGCTGTATTCTCCTTTCTGTTGAAATTTGGGATGATGGGAAGTTTTTACACGAAAAATAATGCTTCAATGGGTTTGAATCGAATATACTTGTATTTTTTACTTCGATTTTCTCATGTTTGATCGAAATGTTTCTCTATGTAAAGGGTTGCCTGGGATTCGAGTGAAAAGTGGTAGTGTTAACTACTCCAACTTTGAATCGTTAGCTGCATCGAATGTAAGAGAAAGTAATACATAAAAGCCGGCTGTTTGACTTAACTTAACTCAACAGCTGTATGCTATAACATGAAATCATCATGTTCAGTGAGCATTAACCGGGTTGGACAAGTTAAAGTGTCATTTCCTCACTTGAATCTCAAGAATCTCTTTATAATATATTTCTCATCAGGATATGACTTTTCTCAATTATAGTAGTTTCACACTTGGTTTGTCTTTGTCGGATCAAAGCTGACCTTCGTTCAGTGTTGATATAATAGTATGCCTATACTTATTTTTATAGCCCCAATCAAAATCGTTTATCAAAGTTGTGCCTTTACATTATTATTCGATAATGATCAATATTTTCTTCGAATTCTTAAAATAGTTCTAAATAAATAAAATTTATCACGCCTAAAAAAGTTCATACAGTTTTATCACGCCTAAAAAGTTCCTAATAAATAATTTTCTCACGTATCTGACCTAACTTATATTCACCTTTCCACGTCATTTTCTATTCGCTACACTACAATTTCTAACGTTTAATTTGCAATGGTACACAATTGACGCCTTGAATTTTAACCAAGCCAAATGAAATGTTCAGTTTCATATGATCACGGAATAAATAAAAAATATACTTAAAATGAATTTACCGACTGAGAATGAATTACTGACTGACACTTGATAACATTATGACCAATCAATTATGAGTGAATATAAATGACGATGACTGACTAATATAGCGTATCCGGATAGTCTATGTAGGCGCGTGAAGCATAAAAATGTCGCTCCTGAAACATTATTCTTCACAGTTAGCGGATGAGAAGGAAAATGACAAGTGAAATTTCCCTTTCTTTAACAAAAAATTGTGCCTTCATTCTTTTAGGCATGTATAAAATGACCTCAAAAGATCCGATTCTCCTCTTTTTGAAAAAAATCCCCTACCTTTGGTTATTTGGCCCATCCGCGCATGCACGCAGTAATGTTTCAGGAGCGACATTTTTCAGCTTCGCGCGCTTACACAGACGGCGCGAATACGCTATAATTGGTCATAAGACTCGTTGATACAAGAGCCAGTGTCGGTGCTGACAAGAAATTGTATTGAACGTCCTGAACCCTAGCGGACAAGTCGGGGTAGGAAAAGGGAAATTCCTTCCTCTTTGGTGTAAAAAAACGACTGTTCATTACGGTGTAGGTAAAATTCCGTGAAAATTGCCAATTTCCTCCCTTTGACAAAATTCCCCTCCCTTTAGAAGATCAGCTTCGTTCGACAGTGCGCCTGAATGCTCGCCAAATGGTGAAGATAGAGACGGGTCCTAGAAAGCAAAGAATGGGTGGTTGTCGTTGGACAGCAAGACTAACAGACACTTGACAGGTCATTTCATGGACAGCCAGTCCTTAACGATCAATCACTCAGTCATTCCGTAGTGGTGAAAATTCCATTGACCGACATATTGACTGACGGACGAGTTTACTGACAGCCAGGTGTTAACGATCAATCAGTCATTCAGTAGAGTTGAAATCCACAGATTCATTGATTGGTTGACAGACTGATTGACAAACTGAATGACTGACAGACGGACGGACTGACTGACTGACGGACAGTATGTCAGCCCTTCAGTGATAAGGAACCATAAAGATTATCAAATTGTATTTACCGGCGCCTGTTTCGGAAAGTTCCATTTTTGCAGAACACTGTGTGGGCCAAATGAACGATCATATTTTGATCCATACAAGCGTCAAGCTCAGTTATAGCTAGTTTATTGTTACTGTGTGTGGCCTTGCTTTGTCCATGTGCGCATGTAAAACATTAGTGAGAACTTTGGCAGCAGTGTTACAACAACTTTGCGGCGATGAACTATTTTATTTTCCTGTTTAGAAACTTCAAAATGCATTGGTGAAACTAATTCTGAAAACTAAATTGGTTAAGTTTAGAAATTGAAGAGGAAAAAGGCAACTATAAAATTGGACCTAATGTTTCGCATGCGCGCAAGGTCAAGGGAAGGCCACACGCGGTAACAATAAATCAGCTATAACCGCTTGTGAAAAATTAACAACCACTGGGTATTTGAAATGAGCTGCAAATTGATATGGTTAAGCCCACAACATTTGTTTTATTCAAAGATTCGTCAAATATATCACAAAGACTTTTGAAAAGAGCAGTCAACCTTGGTTTTATGTACATTTACATGTGTACGCTAGCCAGCAACATTTGGATTCATATAAATGTTCTGTTAAATATCAAACCCTTTTAAAAGTCACCACTCTAAATCAAATAAAATCATCAAAAAGCTTCGCGACTTATTCACTTTTTCGTCCTTTCCTCTTTCCAACTCAACGCCACATTGATTTGCCAACTTGTTGTTTTCCGTGGTTGCCGATTCCTGCGGATCAAGTGAGTGAGAGACTGAGTGGGTGAGTGAGTGATTGAGTGAGTGAGTGAATGAGTGAGTGAGTGGGTGAGTGAGTGAGTGACTGAGTGAGTAGAGCCGTGGTCCCGAAATTCGTCGATTCTATCACAGGCTATAAGAAACAATGCTGAAACTAATTATCCTGTTTGCAACGATGACTGGTGTCACGTGGTCCGCTCGTCTAAGTGAGTTTGTTGTTGTTGTTGTTGTTGTTGTTGTTGTTGTTGTTGTTGTTGTTGTTGTTGTTGTTGTTGTTGTTGTTAATGTTGTTGTTGTTGTTGTTAATGACCGTTTGTAGATGGCAACGACATTTGCGACCGCGTGCTAGAGAGGAACGGTGTGGCCGGTTACTCTTTCTACCGTTATGAGCAAAACCGTTGCTACTTCCTGATATTGTCACCTGGAAAGAGTTGGCACGATGCTCAGGTTACAAAAAATGTTGTTGCTGTTGTTTTTGTTGTTGTTGTTGTTGTTGTTGTTGTTGTTGTTGTTATTGTTGTTGTTGTTGTTGTTGTTGTTGTTGTTGTTGTTGTTGTTGTTGTTGTTGTTGTTGTTGTTGTTGTTGTTGTTGTTGTTTCAATGCCATAAAATTGAGCCTGTTCAGAAAGTTTTAATGTCAGAGACGATGTTTTTACCATCGGCAAGATGTAATTTCCACCTTGCACCTAGTATGGATAATGGAAATTTCACATGAATATCCATTTTCAGAAAGAATGCAAAAAGATCACGCATAACCGAACGAATGGTTCTCAGTCACTCAATAACTCACTCTATCACTCACTCATTCACTCACACACTCAGTCACTCAGTCACTCACTCACTCATTCACTTACTCATTCTCTCACCCACTAACTCACTCACTCACTCACTCACTCACTCAATCACTCACTCACTCACTCACTCACTCACTCACTCACTCACTCACTCACTCACTCACTCACTCACTCACTCACTCACTCACTCTTTCACTCACTCACTCACTCACTCTCTCACTCACTTACTCACTCACTCACTCACTCACTCACTCACTCACTCACTCACTCACTCACTCACTAACCTACTCACTCACTCACTCATTCACTCATTCGTGGAAGACGTGGAGAATTTCGGCCGTTTGGCGTGGTTGGAAACGGAAGATAAACAGCGCGATTGGGAGGATTTTTTGTCCAAATCAAATACGGTTGGTGAAGAATTCTATTCTTATCAAATCACAATTATCTTTTTTATACTATTCGTTGTTAGAAGTTATAGCTTCGAAATTTTGGAGTATCAAGAACTCCTGGTAGACGAATTGTAGTCCAACCAAGAAAAGTGAAAAATTTCAAGTTTCTGGTAGGATTCGAACCCATGACCTTCCGTTCTGTACACGGTTGTGCTAACCGCTACCTCACAGGTACTTCTTACGTATGTTTGTATTTTGCAGGGATGGTGGGCCATTTTCGTCGGTCTCAAACAAACTGACACCTCATTAGAAGGAACCCAAAGGGTTTGTTGGTTTGGATTAGTTTTTTAGAGTCACAAAAACACATAGCAGGGCGCTAGCACGAAACATCCAAGAAGAGCAAACTATATGAGATTTCTGAGAGGAAACTCCATGAGATATTTCAAGGCGCTGAATTCAATGTGAATTGAATATGAAACGAGTAAGTACATATAGTCGAATTTTTTGGTTACGCCTTTTTTGGGTATTTTTTATGTGTAAAACCTTTCCCTCACCCAGAAATTGGCGGTCGAAAGCAGCAATTTGGGGTT
>CAXIWR010000606.1:0-49165 GCA_964036265.1 Daptonema setosum | reverse complement strand
GATGAAAAGGTTTTACAAACACAAAAGTTCCTAAAAAGTTGTTTATGACTCTTTTTAGGAACTTTTTTGTGTATAAAACTTTTTCATCAACCCAAACTGCTGCTTTCGACCGACAATTTCTGGGTCAGGGAAAGGTTTTACACAAAAAAAGTTCCCGAAAAAAGGCGTAACCAAAAAATTCGACTATACGTGTATTTTTCGGTGAAAAGTTGTCCAGAAATGTGTTTCTTCACAAGTTACACACTGTTTATCCAAGGCACTTTCGGACGAGCTAAACCTTCAAAGGGAGGGAAATTTCTTCAAAGTGCGGGAATTGACAGATTTCAGGTCAATTTACCTACACCTCAGGATGAAAATTCTACTTTTCGAAAACTCAAAAGAGGGGGGAATTCCAGTTTTCCCACCCTTTCTCGTCCGCTGGGGATTCACGGTGATCTGTGTATTTAAGATCACCAATCAAGGATGGTACTGGGTGACGTCGACGGGGGCCAACGGTTTCCCAATGTCCGGTGAGCCGCAATACTGGGCCCAAGTTCCAGGTGAGTTATGTGAGTTATGTAAGCTATGTGAGTTATGTGAGTTATGTGAGTTATATGAGATATGTGAGTTATGTGAGTCATGTGTGTTATGTGAGTTATGCGAGTTATGTGAGTTTATGGGAGTTATGTGAGTTATGTGGGTATTGTGGGTTATGTGAGCTACGGACGGTTTTATGGGTAATGTGAGTTATGTGAATTATGTGAGTTATGAGAGTTATGTGAGTCATGTGAGTTCTGTGAGTTATGTGAGTTTTGTGAGTTTTGTGAGTTATGTGAGTTATGTGAGTTAAATGAGTTATGTGAGTTATGTGCGTTATGTGAATTATATGAGTCATGTGAATTATGTGAGTCATGTGAGTTAAGTGAGTTATGTGGGTTGAGTGAGTTAAGTGATTTATATGAGTTAAGTGAGTTAAATGCGTTATGTGAGTTATTTGAGGATGCTTTCATACAGTACAGGACAAAAAGATGTGACCAATTCGCCGAAGCTTCGGAGAGTGTGCGCGAAGCTTCGGCAAGTGAATGCTCTTCGCTGATTGGTTGGGAGCGTGGGAATTTTTTCGTGAGACTCTCCGAAGCTTCGGCGAGGATTTTAGGAAACTCAGAAACTATACAGTTGTGAAAAAACAATTAATGGTAATGAAATTTTTAGCTAGTATTTTATCATTTTATTGTCGTGTGAATGACTAAATCTGTTTATGAATACACCAGCGTCCATCATAACATGCCATTTCTATGCGCCTTTGACATTGAGGTTCGCAATCGCAACGTTGTATGTCGCATGATCTACCTTTGATTCACTAACGGACGAGAAGGGGTGGCATTCCCCCCTATTTGACGTTTTGAAAAAGTAAATATTGTTCCCTAAGGTGTAGGTAAAATGGCCTGGAAACTGCCAAATTCACCTCTTTGACGAATTTCCCCTCCCTTCGGAGGATTGGTTCGACGGCCAGTGCTTTGATGATATGGCTTTACCTTTATTAATGCATTTAAAAACATCTACCAGGCATCTCTGTATTATTTTTGCTGATTTTACATGTCCCTGTAAGATATCACTGATGACGTATCCCATGTACCACACTTCAGTACTTGCCTCTGTAGTTGGTTAACTTCGGTGAATAGAAGTCAAGTAAGCAATGATGCCAGTCATCACATTCCACATTGCATAATACAAAACGCCGTTGTTGATGTTGTCGTAGTCGATGCAGATGTGAGTAGACCAAAATTTTACAATTTACAAAACATTTTAAAATAAAACAGTGCAGATAATCATGGTGTGGATATGAGTGCGGTGTAAAGTGCAGCGCATGGGCAAACCTATGCGGGTGCAGTGAGTACCACAGACCAACAGTATTTCTAGGTTTCATTTCTTCGTGTAATATACCGTCTTAGCACAGTGCGGATTTTAATGCAAGTTTTGTTTAAACCAGTGCGGTCAAATCGTAATTAAAATTCAATATCGAAACGTAAATATGTAATATAACTTCAAAATGAATAAAAAACAATAAAATAGAGAATCAAGTCAGTTACATTGATTAGAAAGCTATACTACATATATACGCCTCGATATTGGATTGAAATTACGATTTGACCACACTGGTTTACACAAAACTTGCGCCAAATTCCGCACTGTGCTAAGACGGGAATAATATAAACTAATGATATAAGATCCACATTATTTATATGTGAACAAATAAGTGAAGAATCATCGATAACGTGATGCAATTTATAATGATCATTTATCAACATTCCTATCAATTGAATTGTCGAATTCTGAGGAAGCTTGTACCTTCAGGTAGTTTCAGACTGGTATTTATCCTAGTTACTTGCTGTACTGCTTGTGTTTTCAAAAACCACTATTTTATGAAAAATATCCGGCAGCAATACAAGAAAAATTTATTCAGATTATCATGTGTACAGCAATTAGAATACATGGAGAAAAAATACGAGAAGTAGAAGGTAGAACAGTGAATAAAAACAGGTGGTGATGATTTAACAAGTGTATTAACAACAAGTGAGTACCGTACAAAAACAAAGGTTAGCGGCAACAACAGCAAAAGTTTACGAGCAATCAGAAACAGTATTACAACGACGAGAATAAACAGAAAGATAGACACAATCAATATAAAAAAATTGAAAACAATTTCTTCACCGAAAACAGAAACTTTTATCAGAAATAACAAAGACATCGAGAGAACACGAGAGGTAATAACAAACTTCGTACACACAATTCATGGTATATCATAATTTCACACTATTATAAACGTTGGGTTTTGACTTAGTATACATTTAGGCAAGGCAAGACAACGACAAAATACTAGACTCAAAAATGGTTATGGAAAACATAGCAATTCAATACTAGAACTGGATAGCAAGTCATAGATGATAAAATTTTTAAGCAAGAATGGACAACAAAACACGGGGTTAAATAAGCACATGACATCAACAAAAATCAAACATCAGAATCATGGAACTTCAACTCTGGAATGAATTCAATATAACAAGGGTAGCATTGGAGTATTCCAGATTACAGCTACAAAAAAGCAACTGCAAAATAACTATTCGAACAACACTTTTACTATCGAATATAAAACAATACGAATCGGGAATTCGAATAAACAAGTGAGAGACAAGTTAACTGGTTGGCGTTTGTAGCCCGGTAAAAATCGTGACAAGGGAACAGATCTGATTTAAAAAAATCGATGAAATCACGACTTGCCGAAAACAGGATTCAACATTTTGAAGTCCTTAATCGGGAACATAGTTCGAGCGTACGCCAGAATTAAAGTTTTTTGTGTTGTCAGGCCACCGGGTGTAATATAATGTGCAGTGAACATAGCATAGGGATACTTTTTATTGAATTTTTTCACATCCAGAGACATTATCTAATATATAAATAACCCGAGCTTTATTTTTTGTAAGCCTATGTTCACTATAATGAGGGAATTATACAACCATCAAGATTTACATAATCAAAAGTGATAGCTCGACAACAGGGACAGAACAGTATAATCGAGCAACAGGTTTACAAGAAGAAGAGCTTGTCTTCCAGGTTCTCGGCGACCTCTCCGTGAATGAACTGACTGATCATGAAGGCCAGCTTGTACGCGTACATGCACGGCGCCGGTACACGGATGGTACCTGAAACACATCATAAGAGAATCATTAACAAATTCATTGTAAAAACTACGATTGATGTAACACTAACACACATGTAATCGGTCGGTTATAAAGAGTAGACTTTCGGTAGGTCGGCTATGAGAAGTAAGGTTCAAAGAATATTATTCTGTATTATCAAAGCTTCTAAATTCAAATCATTCAATTTATATGCCTGCATGCCAGAGCCAAACCTAAAGATTACCTAAGAAATATGCCTGCATGCCAGAGCCAAACCTAAAGATTACCGAATAAATAGAAGTAATACAGGTGCAGCACGAATGCACTTACCTTGCCAGTTGTAGTAGAGATGGCAGAGCTTGTAGGCGAACAGCTGCATCTGATGCGGTTTCAGCTTGGTTTCGTCGCAGATGACGTTGTACGACACGGGAGTCACCGTGCCCTGGTTGACCGCTTGCGGTACCATGTAGAAATCGTAGCTGAAAAATAAAATTACCTCATCATATATATTTTTAATTCCCGGGTATCCAAAACATTCTGAGATCCACTGAAAGCCTTCAAAACAATAAACAACATCAGAACGACAAAATGTCAACAGAAAATCCGAATGCGTGATCTTTTTTTATTTTCTTCTCAGTTCTCACTAACCCGGGAACTTGATGAAACCCGATTTTTTGAAGCATCACCTCACCATTAAAAAAACTACGTACGAAACATGTGATTTATGAGCATGCATAACCAACCGTTTGGGGTTGTCGAAGTTGTCGTTTCCCGTCTCCAGGAAGAACCGATGATTCACCTTCTTGTCGACGATCGTGAACACCAACTCGGGTCGATCGCTACAGAATTTTCTTTATAAATTGCCTTATTTTAAATATAAGCTAATGTTCACTTCCATTCCACTTCATTTTTACGAAGACCTAGTTTAGCGATCGGATGATATGTTAAGCAGAAAAATTCCTAGGGCTCACGAATAAAAATATCTTTTTGTAAAATTATTACATGATTCCAGTTGCCGCTTCTACAAAGATAAACGACCAAAACAGCGCCCAATAAAACTTTTCACTTATTGCAACAATAACCAACGTCTTGTACTCGGCACACATGTCATCCAGAATGCCCTGCACACCCTTGAGCTCAAAGTTGAACACGGTCGGCACCTGACCCTCGCCGACACCATCGCGGAAAATGAAGATCTTGGACGGGAAACAACCGTTCAGTTCAGCGAACTTGGCCAGACCCTCTGCAAAAGAATGTACACCTATGCATGATTACATAATCAAACTATAATTTGTATGAAATACCGAAGTATGAAACAAATCATAGAAAATCGGCTGATTGCTAGTAGTGAACCGCCAACCAACTTCGCAAGAACTGCGAGATCAGCTGTTGTTTGGGTTCAGGCGACGGCTGCGATCCGATGCTGTACTGGCTTTTGTACTTGGTCAGCAGCGCGTTCATGCTGATCACACACGAGGTCACCTGCAATCAATGTTTATGATACCATAATATGAAAATAGACGACTACAGAGAATTCGTACAAAATAAGCGTTTACAAGGCTAAATATACTTGAACATCGATAGAATCCGTATTTGGAAAGTGACGATAGAAATCGTACTTGAAAGAAGTGACGATCAAAATCATACTTGAAAAAGTGAACAGAAAAAGGAACACAGAACCTGTTTACCACGCTCCGAAGAATCCAGGTAACAATCGTAGCCAACAACCATGACAGGTTTCTTGAACTGAAATCAAATTGTTAAGATTAATAGATACTACAACCGTCAACAACAGTAAAAAGTTAAAATTTAAAGAAAATTGAACGAAATATAGTTGTAAAAACCTTGCTGTCGATACGCCATGGCGCGCCTCCCAGCTTGCAGTTGACCTGCACCATTACCTTCCGACTGATCGAATCCAAATTCTCGCGTCGCAGCGTGTGGCGCAGCACCATTTGGGACGGCACTAAAAATATAAAGAGGATAAACTGGAGCTACTCCATTGCTGAAACAATCAAGGCACACTAATACCATGTCAGAATAGTGTTTTCGAGTGGTCAGAGGTTGATTGAATCAATAGGTTTTTGGCCGAAATAACTTATTCATAATATAATTTCAAATATAAAACTGTATTATCTCTAAACCGGACCTCCTGCCGTCTGACAGCAGAACTTCTTGATGGCACCGTAACGCGCCTTCGAGTCATCGGGCAACACGGCCATCACCAGCTGGAATGGTTGGCCGGAAGCGTTAGCCTGTTCCATGGCAGCGCGTAGCAGATTGATGTACTCTGTGGCGTTGTAGTTGGGCGTTTTCAGGCTGAAATAATCCACAGATTAAAGGGTCCCTCAGCGTGATATAAGTCTAAAATACCAAAATTCAACTGTATTCTTGGACTATTTTACAGCATGTATAACAATTATGGTTACATTTTCATCGATTTCGACTTCTCGTTTTGAGCATATAAAAAACCTTTATTTTGAGATGTTCGGCTTGTATGGAAAACTTTTAAAAGGACAAGACGGTGACCAAAATATACCCCTCACACGCACGAGCACGACCAAAAAAAGGTCCACCCTACATCAACCGTTTGCGTTCTAATAGTGCAAGGTAAAACGACAGCCAACGGTTTCAGATACTTTTTGCCGAATGCAAATCCGGTTTCAACCAAACAGATTAACAGAACCGTAAAATTTAAAAAGAAAAAAACAGCAAAAGCTCTAACACGACGGGTTCGGACAGCCCCATGCCCAGTCCGGCACACATTCGTTGCATCGATCGGAAGAATCCCTCGGCCGACTGACAGATGGACTCCGGCACCACCATACACCACTTGGTCAATGCCACTGAATCTACTTGCTAAAAAAATACATAAATATCACAAAAACATAAATATGTACATGAATTTTAGTACCATAATATTTTTACTAGTTACTGTTTTACCCCGAAACTGTTTCCACAACCAGACTACCTATACGTTGGTTTTGACCAGCGATTCTCATTAAACGTAATTAAGGTGGACGTTTTTTAACTCTGTATGTGATTTTGTAACCAACTTAAGCAACCACTATTGTTGCATAATAACTGAATAAATTTTACCTTAACGCGTTTCAGCTCCCTGGACCAGTCTGCCTTGACCGGATCGAATCCGAATGATCGGTTGTCGCCGCCAATCAGTTGTTCACCGTGGAACTGACGACCACGAATCGTGACAATATCCGGGGCCACCTGCACACAAAATAGACAGACATAAAAATTCGATACTTCCAAGAATTTAGGTAAAGCTCGATGAACTATCTTATCACTCACCTGAATACTCCAGCCATCGAGCAGAGTCCGCGACGCACTGCCCTCCCTGAAAATAGCTGGTTTTATGCCAAAAAAAATAAAATAAAAATATGCAAACATGAACAAATATAAAAAAACGTGTGTCTGATTTTATAATCATTATTGAATGAGGACGAACTCTCTCAATCGACCCAAACGCTCACGGGCGTCCTGCACTCGACGTGCCGGACCGACGCGTGTGTAGCGGGCCACTTCTTGCATAACCTGCAACACATGCCTTTATTAGAAAATTCGGATTATGAAGGTGATTGTTAAATAATCTGTTGAAACACGCCATATGCTCCCAAAGAGACGACAAATAAAAAACTTATCGCAGGAAAGAGTTCTTTCAAAGTCGGAAGGAAAGCAGAAGAAAAACAAAAACATGTGAAAAAATCCCGGTCACGGAAATAAAAATTCTAGTTGAACGTCAAATGTCTCACAAATTGCTAAATTTGCTTCCTTTTTAATTCCCTTTGACCTGAAAGCACCGTAAGAATTTCTATGAACAACCTTTCGATCGGCGCGCATCTCATCGGTCAGACCGGTCATGTTACACAGCTCGGGCACCAAATACACCATCTCGGACGTGTCCATCTCCACGTCCTTGCGACCGGCACCCACTCGTTTAGCGCGTGACACCTCAAATCAGGGGTGGGCTGGGTTTTTTGGCGTTTTGCAGGGGGTGGGGGGGGGGGGTAGAATTTTGAAATCTCAGTTTACCCCACCCCGAAAAGTGGGGGGGGGGGGCAAGGTCGGGTAGAGGGGGGGGGGTAGAAAAAAATTTCGGTTGACCACATTTAGGACGGTGATAGTTTGCATGTCGTCGGGTCGGAGTTCGCCGGTTAGTCTGACGTTCATCTTGATCGTGTCGCCCGTGACCGGATGACGTGACTCGTAGTTCATCTCGGTCAGTCTGTGTGGAAGATACAGAATCTGGCCGTTGAACACGTGCTGCCGACCGATCTTCTCCCAGTGCTCCTGATAAATTTTAATGCAACTACTTATGACATTAGAATAATCAACATTGAACTGGAGATAATAAAATAACTAGTGAGAAGCGAGGTGGCAGGCAAAAAGAACCATTATGGGAAAACGATGACTGGGTCTGGCTTAGCGCAGATATATTCTTCCCGTTTCGGACCCGCTTTTACTACGCCCAGACTGGCCCTCTAGCTTAGTTAGTTGGTTGAGTGTTCGACTTTGGATCGTTAGATCATGGGTTCGGCTCTCAGCTGCAGGGTTGGGTGGTGGCAGTTAGCGTACGGGTGAAGATACCCAATATAGCCTGGTACGCACACATACGATTATCACTGACAATCGTGCGCGAAATTTGGAGCCCATGAGGCTGGAGTTGCGAGCTGTTCTCATATTAGAGCAGGACAAACACCAAACAATCTATTCCCTCACGATGTCGTTCACCGATTTTATTAATAGAAGACCTGACAAACAAACAATGCCCAGGTACATCAACCAACATGGAGTAAGGAGAGTCGCATACGTGACGAATCAATGGGAGGGTCGAAGTCGACGTGGTACTGATACATGACCTCACCCAGATACTGCACCTCAGCAAAGTTGGCTCGGATCTTCACATATTTACTGGTGTTACCTGAAATGATAACATAAAATGCAATGGGAAACAATCATTTTATTCAATGACTATGCTTAACTGAAAAACAACCGAGCATCGGGAGGTTCATAAGTAAGAGTAGAAAGTGATAAAAATAAGATTGGTACGGGTACCAAACTAACTTTCTTCGCCTTCTTTGATCTCTCGATGAGCGGGCCGTGTCAGACAGAACTCGGCGTACACATTTTCTGGTCCTGAAGAAAGATTCAAAATTTGGTCATAATAAGTGACGTTCTAACTAGTTATAACGCATATCACGTGCAACGTCGAGTCCGACGGATTCACTACACCGGATCAAACTAACTTTTGGATCCGCGCGAACTGCCCTTCTTACTTCCCGAGCCTGAACCGGATCCCCTCTGATCCCCAGCCACGGTTTTTGTCAGAGACAACCGACTCATTTGATCCTCCATTTCGTTAAATTTTTTATTCTATTCAATTTTGTTTCACTGAAATACCGATTATACTATATTTTCCTGCTCTAGAGTATAATTTCAGATTTTAGAAATCAAACTGGAAAGAAAAAAAAACTAAAAATACGTGAAAAAAACGGTTCGATATATATTGACTATTTCAACAGTGAACATGAAAACCACTACACAAAAATTAACAAAATAATAAAATGTATTTTGGATTCAAAAATACAAAATGAATTGAAATTTTTGTGAGAGAGAGTTAGGAAATGAGTGGAAGAGTGAGTAAGTGAATGTATCGGTGAGTTCGTTAGTTAGTGAGTGAGTGATTGAGTGAGTGTATGAGTGAGTGAGTGAGTGAATGACTGAGTGAGTGAGTGAGTGGCGAAGGGAGTGAGCGGACAAATCAATGAGTAAATGAGTAAGGTAATCAATGAGTGAGTGAGTTTGTATGTGAGTGAGTGAGTGATTGAATGAATTAGTGAGTGAGTGAGTCATGAGTGAGTGAGCGAACCAGTGAGTGAGTAAGTGAATGAGTAAATGAGTGACTTCATGAGTAAGTGACTGAGTGAGTGAGCTAGGCAGTTAGTGAGCGAGTAAGTGAGTGAGTGAGTTAGTGAGTGGATCAGCGAGTGAGTTAGTGAGTGAGTGAGTGATCGAAAGAGTGAGGAAGTGAATGAGCAAGTGAATGAGTGAGTGAGTAAGTGAGTGAGCTAGTGAACAAGTGACTGAGCGAGTGAATTAGTGAGTGAGTGAGTGAGTGAGTGAGTGACTTAGTTAGTGGGTGAGTGATGGAGGGTGTGAAGGTGTGATGGAGTGAGTGAGTGAATGAATGAATAAGTAGGTAAATGAGTTAGTTAGTGAATAGTTAGTGACAGAGTGAGTGAGTGAGTGAGTGAGTGAGTGAGTGAGTGAGTGAGTAAGTGAGTGAGTGAGTGAACAAGTGAGTAAGCAAGTGAAAGAGTGATTGATTGATTGATTGATTGATTGATTGATTAATTGATTGATTGATTGATTGATTGAGTGCGTGAGTGAGTGAGTGAATGAGTGAGTGAGTGGGTGAGTGAGTGAGTGAGTGAGTGAGTGAGTGAGTGAGTGAGTGAGTATGTGAAGGAGTGAATGAGTATGTGAGTGAGTGAGTGATATAGTGAGTGAATGAGTGTGTGAGTGAATGAGTGAGCAAGTGAGTTAGTAAGTGATGAGTGAGTGAGCGAGGAAGTCAATGAGGATTATAAGAAAAAAAATATAAATTGAATTTGTTGTACTTTTTTAGAATCCATAATAAAAACGTGCAAGTTTGAATAATTTACTGCGTGTAGTCATTTACCAAACCACTCAAAAATTTGTGCGGGCTGCGGGTTGGTATTTTGGGTGCCTTCATAGTCTGTCTGCAGAAAAGCTGCAGAATTGTTCGACAACTTTTTTGACGTTCGTTTCGAAATTTTCTTCCCTCTTTGAAGTTCCGAAACATTTCGAAACGTCAAAAAAGTTGTCGAACAATTCTGCAACTTTTCTGCAGACAGACTATGAAGGCACCCTTTGTGCTGCTCAAAAAATATGTTAAGCGGGAGTTATACTTCGGCGCACGGCGCACGCGCACGCGCTGGTGCGCCACGTGCGCCAAAGTGGTTATACTTCCGGCGCACGCGGCGCACCCAGCGCGTGCGCGTGCGCCGTGCGCCGAAGTATAACTCCCGCTTTAACCGCGCTCTGAAACAACATAAAAAATTCAAAATGCTGCTATAGAAAAAGCTTAAGAGTGCCTGCAGCTAAAAATCGACCGAAAAAGGGTGGATTTGGCCAAAAATAAAATTTTCTCCAATTGAGTTAAAAATTCATATCTGGAAAGATATTGGACTAAAAACAATGTTGAGTGGGTTTTATTTTCAAGTTTCAGCCCGAAACTGGTTTTTCGGGCCAGTATGTGTTATCTCCCAGGGCACGCGTCTTCAAGTGACTGCGGAGGGCCAACATGGAATTTTTAACGCAAAACGCAATCAAATCACTTTAAACTCTCTACACATAGTAACAATGTCACATGCAGTCTAATTTTCAAGTCTGAGAAGCCAAAATGGTCGGTAACGCTGAATATAATGATTTGACATGTAATGAACTGTGCTCTGCATTCAGCCTGAAATAAAATGCTTGCCATAACGGAAATATTGATCGCCGATGCGCTCATTCGAATCGTTATCTTCTTGTGAACAAATCTAGCTATTCAGGAGCTCCCCCAAACGTGTGTAGCTCCTGTATTTCCGATGTTTCTGAGCCCTACTGAACCATGGCACATCAACAAAAATTTGAATTGGCGCGAAAAATAAAACATTTGCTTGAGGCAAGTTCATGCTAGATTTTTTTTCGTCTGGTCTCATTAAAAAAGAAGCTTTGTTGTAGAAATTATATTTCCACTAAACGTTGATAAAATCATTAATTATTTTTTTATTGCAGATCAGATGCTGTGATAGCGGTAGAAAACCAGTGTTGCCGTTGTGCTATGAGATGAATCACTGGGGGCGTGGCAGACAGGCAGGGATGGAGATGGAACGGAGAGGAGCACGGCGGACGAGCGGATCTTCCAAGGGGAAGAAATCACTTCAAAGAGGGGGAATTGGCGTTCTTCAGGCAATTTAACCTTAGAGAACAGATTTTACTTTTTTGAAAACGCTAAAGAGGGTGGAATTCCATTTTTCCCACCCCTTCTCGTCCGCCATTGGGGATGAGAATGAAAGGAGTGTGGGCACTAGCGGACTAGAAGGGGTGAGAAAAGTGGAATCCCCACCTCTTTGGCGGTTTCAAAAAGTAGAGTTTGTTCCTTAAGGTGTAGGTAAAATGGCATAATTTCTGCCGATTCCCCCCTCTAGAGAAATTCCCCTCCTTTTGGAGGAATGGCTCGTCCGCCAGTGGGTGGGGGTGACTCATTTGACTATTCTATTTTGTACTCTGCTAGCACTTAGTTAGTGTAGATTGAGTTAGTTGAGGGAGTTAGTTAATGAGTTAGAAGTGAGTTTCTGAGTGAATGTTTGAGTTAAGTAAGCGAGAACAAAGGACTGAGTGACAGTTTGAGTTGAGTGAGTGGATGGGTGAGTGAATGAGTGGGTCAGTCAGTCAGTCAGTGAGTAAGAGTGGGTGACTGAATGAATGAGTGAGTGAGGGAGTGATGAAAAAAACTAAGTAAGTAAATGAGACTGAGTGAGTAATGGAGTGGTTAAGTTAGTGATTGATTGATCAATCAATCAGAAGGACAGTCAGTGAGATAGCTGATCAAAATATCATGTCGAGTTAGTATCCCGGAAGGCAGTCACATCAGTCAGCCAATCAGTGAGTCAGTCTACCAGTCAGTCAGTCATTCAGTCTGTCAGTCAGTCAAAAAGTCAGTCACCCGGTCTGTCCTTCAGTCAATTAAGGGTCTAATCAAGGCCAAAATCTGACAGATTATTGACAATTATTTATTTAAAAAAGCATAAGTTTCTCGTCTTTTCATCTGATTTTCTCAATTAATATTATGTATTTAGTTGAGGTCAGGCAGGTAAGCTGACTTAGTTATAAGTATCAGGGCAGCATTATTATTTTGACAATTACTGACTAGACTAACATGCTTGCCTCGCTGTCTGGTTCGTTGTTTTGTGTTTCTCTCTATTTTTATTACAAATTATAATTATGCCATTAACGCAGTCTCTACTACAGTCTCGCTTCCGTAGTACAAAGCAGTACGTCTGTCTACTAGACAGAAAATGGGGGTTCAAATCCTCCCGGAAGGTGTGGTACGATTGGGTTTTGGTAATTTTCGACGTACCTGAGGTCAAGTTAAGTTACACATTACGTCGAACCAGACAATTTGTTTTCAAATTGAATTCAAGTCATGTAAATTCACCTAATTGTACGATATGAACTTTATTATTTCCAGTTTTTTTTTCCTTTTTCTGATCGGTTCGTTTCATGTATTCAAAATGTGTGCAGTTATTTATTCAAATTTCAGTTATAATTTTATTTACGCTCGGAATGAAATATTCCACATGTTACTTGAGTTTGCTCACATATGTAAAGTCTGGTCACAGTTTCTCGTTACTCTGAAATTTTTACCGTAAATCTTTGGCGCGCATTCAAATTACGGCGCTCGTTTAAATTTATTCGAAATTTTGAACTTTTCAGACCACATTTGTAAAACATATTATTAAACATACCCAACTTATCAATCATTCAGTATAATATTATTAAGAAAATAAATAGTAACTAGATACCCTGACCAAGCTATATGATGTCCAACGTTTTAAAATGTGTAACCAGCAAAATAATCACAACACGAATATCAGCCAGTAGGTCACACTTCTGTTTTACTGCCACAAGGCTTTTTAGTTCGGCCTGGGAATCGAACCCGTGTGCGGCCGGTCAGGCGGTTTTTTTTATCCGTATCATGGGTATTGAAAACAGTTACAGAATGAGCTGTCACACAAGCTGTATACGAAGTCAAATAGTGACTAACAATCGGATTGAACTGCGGTTTGCCTTATTTTATAGTCTGTTTTCTATCATTAATGATAATTTTCATGAAAAGACGTTCTGAGTAAACGTTAAGTTTTACGTGTTATAAACAGAATCATCAACTAGTTTTCAACTAAATAAGCCTAAACAACCCGAAACAGTTCTTCTGAGCCGTATAAAACATTAACAAATTTCAATTGAAACACATACGTATGAAAACCCCTGACCGGTTGAAAAAAATGCGTTGAAAATTTTTGGATAAAATTAAAGTAACAAAGTTTTAAAAATATACTTATTAAAATTACGCACACGGTTAATTAATCAGCTCTGTATTCGCTAAGTTATTAACCTTCAAAGTTGTTTGGTTTTTTGCCCTCCCTGATAAAAAATATTTGTGAAACATTTTAAGTATTTTAACCATATCTAGTATTCACAATCTATGCTTCCTAATGAGATTCAAGTATCAGTTCGTGACGGTTGTTGGCGCTCATTAGTTTAGTCCTGTCCTTCACCGAATCCACTGTCTGTAACGCTCATTTCGTCCATATCTGTAATCAGTTGCGGTACATCAATGTGCTGTTCTTCACGTGTAGTCGGTAAGTGCAGAATTAATGTATCAATGTTGTGTTCGTTATTTACGGGAACCCGAGGGTTATCGTGTACGTGAAGGTGATGGTGTAGGTGATGATGATGGTGCACGTCAACGTGTTGGTGAACGTGATGGTGATGGTGCACGTCAACGTGTTGATGAACGTGTTGATGAACGTGCTGATGAACGTGTTGAAGACGGGTCTGCATTAAAATATTACGTTAAATATGTATAGTGGCGATTTAATATCTCCAGAGAGAAAATAATAATCTGCCGCTGCACCTAATGTTGATTGTGAATGTGTGAATTTATACAGCGAGTAATCCAAAGCAACATTCCACATTTATACATTTGATGTACGGGCGATGTTTAAATTTGTGATATTCGCCACTATAGAATCGTTATTTTTTCAGTAAATACAGGGTGTCCAACTTAGAAGTTAGCACTTTGAATTGCCCTAGAAACCACAATTTTGATTCGATTTTGAAGTAGATTACGATTCGATATTACGACAATTTCCTTACATCCCTGTTTTTCGTCTTTTTTTATGTTGTCGGTGATCTTTTTAATATGCAGTATGACCACTACAAACTCAAGTTAAAAGTTTAAATTTTTAAATGGGACACCCTATATTCAAATTTCCTTGATTCTCATACTTTTCATGGGGTACTCCATCTATTGAAAGTCATACTGTTATTGGTTTGATAAAAAATTCGTTTATCCGTTAATTTTTGTTCTGTTCGTGAAACAGTTCATAATCGATTTTACCGGATCCTTTTATTATGTTGATTACAAAACTTTTATCACCAACATTTCCTAAACGTAAAGCTTGTTGCTGTATGGTATTTTGCTGATGTTGCGGAAGATCATCTGAACGTCGTGGGTTACTAGCTCCTTTTGTGTTACGCGATTCCAACGGAGGACTGTGAGGCATGTCAGCGATAACTCTTCTTCTTCGGGTTTCACGTGGTGCCTAAAATAATTAATGTCCTTTCATGTTCTACTGAAAAAAACATTCAGTAAATTAACTCAATTATTTAACATTTCATTATTTAAGTAAAAGTAAAGCATTGTTATGCCACCTGTTTTATTGTACAACTACAGTCTCAAAACTATGCACCACGCATTTGCATAATGATTAATTTCCATCAACCCGCATTTATATACAATTTACTTTATACTGTTCACGCCTAACATAAATATCTAACCATTTGGCGGTTATGTCGATTGTACTGTATTCTTTGCACTTGCTGATCGATTGCTATTTGTGGTATATCTGGTATCTCAGCGGCCCCATACATTGTTGAGTAGTCGACATACTGTAATGTTTTTTAGGTTAAAATGCAATCAATGTTAATATCATAAATAAGATTAAATCCATATACAGCACTATTTCAAATTACATACATATGTACCTGTGTTTCTGACGTCGACTGAGTTTCAGGATGTAGGTGTACCTGACTGGTGTGTATGCCATCTTCTCCGTTTCGACGCTGTTCTTTTTCAACAGTATTAATAGCCTCAAAATGGGCCTGTCGATAATCAGACCGTCGTTCCAGACGACGTTCGAAGAATCTCCTTAAAGTGATTAGCATTTAGTCTTTAGATGTAGAGCTGTAACATAGCAAAATATATAATTTTTGCTGAATGAATGATTGTTTTCTTCATCAATGTCTGTATCTGTATGTATAAAGGTTATTAGTAAAGTGGAGACCGGCAGTTTAAAATTAATATCTAATTAGGACATAAATATCAATGGTTAATGACTGGCATAATCATTTGGGTGATTTTGGGTAATTCATTTGCGTGAGTATGTAGCATGTAAAATATGTATGGTATGTACATATGTACAGGGTGGGGCAAAAGTAACTATACACTTGTTGACGCAAAATTTCTCCTAAAAATTATATTGCATCAATATGATTAAACAATCTAAACAGATGCTAAAACACCTGAAAATTTCGATTCTGCTATTTATTTTAACTTACAACAATTTATTTCATGAGTTATGTGTCTTTTTTCTCGAAATTCGCCATGTTTTCGGTTGTTTTCAGTGATTTTTGTCAGTTATCTCGCCATATCAACTGTTATTTGACGAACATTCATGTTGGTATATAATATAGAATGTAGAAAAATATTCTTAAACGTTTAACAGGAGAGTAAGTTTTAATTCATGCATAATAAATAAAATAATTGCCTCTTTTTCTATGAAAATCACCGATTTTAGTCTGAAAATGGTAAAATTCAAAATTCTTATTTTTCAGCTTAAAGCAATTAAAAACAATAAATTTCATGTTTATTAACTTATTTTAGTACCATAGGGTCCATTAAAATATTTAACTTAAACTGTTTTGTCAATAATCCAAAAACCGCGTAAAGTGGTTCAGGCATCTTGAACACGCGCCTTACCATATTATCAGTATCGAATTGAACCATAGAGATATTCTGAAGATGAAATCATTCGATTCTCATTCAGATACATCAAGTGAAACGTTTTATACACTTCTTATCCTTTATTGAGGATTTTGATTAGACCATGAGGTCACTTAAAGACGTTAAAAAGGGAAAAACCATGAAAATATTGAAAATCCTGTTTAAAATTGAAAATAACTCAAGATACGGTCAAATAGACATCAGAATCGGTTTTTTCAGGTATAATAACGTATATGTTGCTCATAACATCATATACACTCAATATAATTTTTTTGAGAAATTGGCCTCCAACAAGTGTATAGTTACTTTTGCCCCACCCTGTATATAATCTGGATCTTCAACCGTAGAACTTATGCGGTTACAATCATGATTGTTTAAAATTATAATATGATTTATTCCAACCTCAACATTGCCAAGGGACCACGTTTGTATGGCAATCGCTGTGGTTCAGGCCTCCTACCTGTTCCGCTTACGCTGCCATGAAGGGTCTGCAATATTATAATACAATCCACGGATTTGAATATATAAAAGCAATTTGAGTATTTTAATCATTCCTATGTTTCCTGCACTAACGTTGAGAATATCATGACTGTATGCACGTTAATATTGTATACTGTTGAGTTGTGTTTGTTTAGTTTAGATGCTTGTTTAATTTTCGTTACACGGAAAAGCTGAAAAGTTCAATTCAACTGAACTTACATACATATATGTACATACCTACATACGTACAGACGAAACCTACATACATAAATACTCAATACACATATATAAATGTGAATAGTTGAAACACACCTCCATTTCATCGGTTATCGTGCTCGTGAGGTCGTCGACCGTATTGGGTTGATTTTCAATCCTGCTATAATTCATTTACAGTAAGCGTTAAATTTGCACATAGATCCCGCATATTTACGTTGTTCTTAGAGGCATACTGTCAAAAAAGACTACAAAACGTCAATGTTCCTGTCTAATAATCTATGTGAAATTGGTGAGTATTCGCATCAGATATGTTTGCCCGAATAAATAAACTCACTACATTCATTTTTTTCAGTTTTTTATACGGTTTTTATAGCATTTCCATTCGGTAGTCTATCATTAATCCAGTCAGTTGAAGTTTCTGGTTAGACGATTGATTAAGAACCACACCTTAATAACCACCCTCTGAAATATATTCATGCGCAGGGTGCATCACATAATAGTTACCTTTTGTGTTTGCTATCACTTCTACTGAAGTTAACCTAATAAAAAAGGTTTACGGTATAAGAAGGATCATTTATCAAGATTATATTGGACTTTTAAAAGTTGAAAGTCGTTTGTTACCATTGTAAAAAAACGAATTCTTCTTATTCTTTCTCATATTTCCCTAAAATTTTATGAAATGATTACATTGAATTAGCATTACCTTGATGGCGGCCGGTAATTTTCATTCGGGTGCCAATTGCCGCTGTCTCGCCTCACTGTCGTTTCAGGGTGCAGCTGTTGACACACAGCGGGACACGATATAGGCAACCGAGGCTCACGTATCGATGATTCTTCATTTCTAAATTGATTCTCCACATGCAATAATTACATACTATAAAGCTGGTGCACACACACATTCTCACCTAGATTGTGCTGCTGACATGAGTTCCTGCGAATGAGGTGAACGTAATCTAAGTGTCAACCGGACTTCACAACTCGATTCAACCTCGGTTGTGAAACGGGAAGGCTGTTTCTGAATGTTTGCCTGTGCCTGTTAAAATGCACAGTATGTGAATGGATATATATCATATTTATCATACATGTTACATATGATCAAGCTATTTAGTTTACAAACTCAATCAAGCTATATCAAACTTAATCAACTAAGATTATGTGTATTCACAGTCAGACCTGAGGTGGATGCTGTTCAAGTTCAAGAACTTCTTCATGAACGACGTCGAGACCATTGTTCTCAGACTCAGTTGACGTTTGGAGGGATGTGCTATATAAACAGAAATAAATTAAGCAATCAAGTACATTTAGATTTTCTCAACCACACGATCACACACTCACTCACTCACTGTTATCTCTAATTCACACACTCACTCACTCACTCACTCACTCACTCTCTTACTCCCATATTTATACCTTGAAATCTCACTCACTAACTAACTCACGTACTCACTCACTCTCACTCACTCACTCACTCACTCTCTTACTCCCATATTTATTCACTTAACTTGAAATCTCACTCACTAACTAACTCATGTACTCACTCACTCTCACTCACTCACCCACCTTGGTTGTGCGGGTTTTCGGAGTTTCAGAGTCAGGCCGATTCTTGACTTTTCATCAGTTACGATTCTAGATGGTTTATTCTGAAAAATAAACGTGTTGAATGGTTTATTACAGATCCTAAATTATGTTCCAGCTTAGTTCATGTAACACAAAATAGCCAAAGAAAACTTCGATACAAAAAGTTTAAAAAATTTAAAAACATACTGTCGAATATTGCTGGCTTTCAGTCGTGGCCCGTGTTGGTTCTGTAACCACAAGTGCATCGTAATGGCCCATATCATCATTGCCATCGTACAAAACGTCCAATGTTCGGTCACTCTCAATGCCCTCTGCGAGAGGTACCATCTACAGAAAAATGTTTTGGAATTATTTACTTAAATTATGGCTATAAACTCTTGATGTGTGCCGAACATTATTGTTTACAATCTTTGTTGTTCATTTGTAAATTAACCTCTGCAACCTCTCCGTTAATTTGATGGATGTTAATTGTAACCCCCAGAGCATTCGCGAGTGCTGCCAGCTCTAACTGTCCGCCATAAACTGCGTTTTGGCCCATAACACCAACTGCAACTTAATTTTTTTTAATAATTTCTCTTCATCGAATCAACTGTAAATGAACCATCCGAGTGAACTTTACTATCCATACAATTAACATTAAAATTAACGAACGGTAGTTTGTGATTTGATCTGCAAATTCAAGTGTTCCGAACTGATTAGCCGTAACGCCGAGCAGTGACATCATCTCAGGCAGCCAGTGGAGATTTGGTACGTAACGGTCCATGTTGTTTTGCATTTCGGTTATCGCAATCTGCCGAATTTCTGTGTGCCGGTTTTGGTCACCGTAATAAAGTCGGGCTATCGAACGAAACATGCAATTTCTGAAATTATAGTTATATTTTTCGTTTTGAGATAATACTAATTTTGTTCCTTGTATCAACCTATGTAATGTTATTTATGAGGATTCGCCGTGCAACTTAACCATAGTTACTCTGCATGACTTTATAAAGAAAAATCCTTAAAAATGACTTTAACTTTGATGTAAAACGGTGTACCACCATATTATATTGAAGTGTATGCGCATTAGGTTACAAAACTTTTATTTTTTCTGTCCCAGCAGTAACTATTCATGGTAAACATTCTATATTCAATAACCCGTCTCCTCCAGATTTTGCTATTTTTGCCCATCCATTCTGTAGGCGCAGAAGTTTTGGATTGCCCAATCTGTCAGTTATCACCTTGCTCTTGCGATGTCGTTTACTGACCTTTAAAGTATGAACCTTTCAAAATTGTTTTTTATTAAATTAGCAGATGAACTGTTATGTAGGAATTTCAAACACGTTTAGAAACACATTTTCAGCAAAAAACATGTTTACTTCAAGACGTAGAACAAGGGAACGAACAGACGTGGAAAATGGCGTCATAAACGTTAATTTTTTTGTATGATCGTAAACGAACCAAACTGATTCTTTTGAATATAAAAAATTGTAGAATAATATATGGTGGTTCAAAAATCGCCAACACTTCGGTGGTTAATATCTTGTGATACAACGTACCTATTCTATTGCGCTTTTCAGGGATTAACACCGATATATTAAATTAGCAAACTCTTTATTTTCAGAGGGATTATTGGTCAACCACAGCGGCCGTTACGCTTTTTGCGTGGAAAACTGCACGTTGAGAAAAAACCAATGTATATGCACGTGCTGGCACAATACATGTTATGTAGGATTTACATGAAACAATAATTTACAGAAAACCATTAGTAAAACGAAACATGTTTCCGGACTTTTGTGTCACAAGATATTCAGCACAAAACTGTTGGCATTTTTTGGACCCCCCTGTAGTACAGTAACTACATGAAAGCAGCGATGGGTGAGCATGAAAATTACTTTGAAAGAGGGATTATCACCGTAATCAACATTTTGACTAGGTTTCAAAGCCCTTTTCAATGTTTGTAATTTCATAACCCCACTCAAGATAAATATACTCTTTTCCAGTTTAAAAGAACTTTACCAACCTCTGCTTTTTGTGGCTTCAACGAGTTCTTATTACGTTGTGTTGTCTGCGATGTTGACGGTTGCTGAGTATCTTGTGACTTTGCATGAATGTACTGCTGGTTTTTACTGAAGTACGACAAAAAAATAAATTCTTGCAATGAAAATGTTATGACCTGGAAAATACGCTTCCTAGTATTTCCTTTCCCAGATGAGTCGAATGAATAACTTTTCGGCATTTTGTTCTACAGATAATTATGTCTTATTTTAGCCTAAAACAGTTTTCGTGAAATAGCAATTGTTGTAAGCAAGTTTGCTCACGAAAACCACTAAAAAGTCAACAGCATGACAAATTTTTTATATGTACAATGAAGAAATAAAGAACCCCAATTTTAAGGTGTTTCGACATGTATAAATTCATTAATTATATATAACGGATTGAAATTTTCATTAAATGTGGTGTCAAGAGATGTACCGCAATGTAGTTTTACGTATGTTTAGTTGTCCCACCTTGTACTAATCGTAAAAAATCGCATTACTTTGGAAACTGTTGATTAAATGCAAATGGATAAACACCTTATTTGTCCGAAAAGTTAATAAATCCATGTACCTCTTGACTACATTGGGATGCGATTTGCGTTCTTCGATAAATCGCATTAAATGCAGTTGACGTTGAGAAACCGGTGTGACAAATTGAAATTCTGTAGATGCAGGTGACAAAGTATCTGCATTCGGAGACATCTGATCAACTTCAGCCACATTTGAATATTGCGGATCAATATCATTTGAAGTTGTCGGAATCGGTGTCGGTTCCTGGTCCTGTTTAAAACTTTTAGTTTTACTATTCAACTGTTTGCGGTTTTTTATTTTTATCATGATAACTTTCGACAACGTGCAAGTATTTGGGTACGATCTACATATGTATGTACATATGTATTTAGAATTTCAGAAACTACTTAATGGATAAAAGGTTGTGAATTCTCAAGAAACGCCAAAGTTAGAAGATCTCTTTATGACACATGTTGAGACTCAAAATTTATGTGGGATATTTATTATGGTTCCAATCGTAAAAACCGTCTAAATATGTACGTATCAAAATAGATGAACGAACATTCTGATAATTGATACCTTGTGAAAATCCGAGTCAGAATATGAACTCATTCGCTCATAAACGTTATTAGTATTATTTTAGTTAACTAAGTCATTATGCGGCAAAAGTTTGAAATTGTTTTATGATCGTCACCATACATTTGAGTATATTTCGTAAATGATTTTCTTGCTAACCCGTGATTTATCGGCAGAATGCAGTATAAAAGTGGTATTCGGCTGTGTCGAAGCCGTTTCAATCGCAGAAATCTGAAGAATTTAGGAGTTTAGGAGTTAACTGTAATAATTATTTACTTAAATTCAAAATTTCATTCTACGTGAGGTTTGGAAATTGCTATAATAATCAAAAAAGTTCACCGTTTCGTCAGCGCCTTCTCTTGGTTGTTCACTGTAAGCGGTAAAACGATCTTCTTCATGGGACGCACGGTTTTCCTGAAAACACACCATTTTAACTCTGACTTTTTATTTTGTTAATGAACAAACCTAGTCAGTCTTGAACTTTGAGCCATTCTTTAAGTAGGTACATATTCAGATACATAGAGTGCAGTGTAGCTAGAGTAGTTTGCTAACGTGCCAATTACCTGATCATTCCAGATTGAATCTGGTGTGAACGACAGTTCCCTGGTTTCTTCTTCAATTGCTTCACATGTTGCCAAACGCATATCCTCCAAATCGGATTCACTACCATCAGACATTCGCTCATCGATATCTCGAAACATTTTGAGGATAGCTTATCAAACAATCAATCAAGCAAACAAACAAACACCTGATCACTCACTCACTCACTCACTCACTCACTCACTCACTCACTCACTCACTCACTCACTCACTCACTCACTAAATCACTCACTCACTCACTCACTCACTCACTCACTCACTTACTCACCATCTGTTATGAGCGCTGAAGCAGCCTTATAAGAATTTCTTTTCCACATTGTCTTCCAATTAGACATGGTGGATTTGACTTGGCTCTCAGTCAAGAAATCTTTCTTATCAAATTTACATGAGCCGTCTGGATTTTTAGCCGTTCTGATCTGTTTACACAGATCGGCACTCCTGATACGCTCGGCTGGGTTGGTCATACCGACTTCGAATCGTTCTTGCAGGAACTTTTTGAGACGCTCGCTTTTGCGTTGTCCTTGTGTCGGTCGGTTGATGGCCGAACCACGTTTGTACTCGTGTCTGGAAGCCATTAAAAATTCATATACTTCGTTTAAATTATTATTTGGGTCAAAATTACAATGGTACATTACCCATGCTGCTTCAAACATACATATACTGAACTGAATGCCAGAAAATGTTTCTTCGTTTTCTTTTCATGCATCTATAACGTCTACTCAGTCAGTCAGTCAGTCACTCAGTCAGTCAGTCAGTCAGTCACTCAGTCAGTCAGTCAGTCAGTCAGTCAGTCAGTCAGTCGGTCAATCAGTCAGTCAGTCAGTCAGTCAGTCAGTCAGTCAGTCAGTCAGTTGGTTCAGTCAGTCAGTCAGTCAGTCAGTCAGTCAGTCAGTCAGTCGGTCAATCAGTCAGTCAGTCAGTCAGTCAGTCAGTCAGTCAGTCAGTCAGTTGGTCATTCAGTCAGTCAGTCAGTCAGTCAGTCAGTCAGTCAGTCAGTCAGTCAGTCAGTCAGTCAGTAAGTCATCTCTAACGAATAAAAACCTTAAGTTTTCATATTCAACAGCGGTGGTTGTGCTCTCGTCGAAACGATCAAGATCCTCAGTCTCCAAGTTGCCGCAGATGAAATCCAACAGTTTGTCCATGTTGGTTTGAGTAGTTTGATTTGCCGGTGCTGCCTGCATTCATTTAATTCAATCAAAACAAAGTTTTCAGCTTTAGAACGCAGAATCGCAGAATTGATTACGCGAATAAAGTCTGGTCACAGTTTCTCGTTACTCTGAAATTTTAACCGTAATCCTTTTGGCGCGCATTCAAATTTCGGCGCGCGTTCAAATTTATTCCAAATTTTGAACTTTTCAGACCACATTTGTATAACATATTATTAAACCTACCCAACTTAACAATTATTCAGTATAAGATTTTCAAGAAAATAATTAGTAACAAGATACCCTGACCAAGCTATACGTACGAATAAGACTTTTCCGCGCGCGAAATGCGCGGATGTGTTGTAACTGCAATTTTTAATTTCATGGATAGATTTTTAAAGTCATAAACGAAAGAAAAAGTTGTTTTTACACCGTTTTAGTTCAAACATTTTTGCTTTTTGCCGTTCAACATGGAGTGATAACGCTCGCCGGCCAATACACGTCAACCGCCGCCAAATTGCTACGCCCAAATAACATCGAGCATTTGACCAGGAAGAAATAACGCGCCATTCATCTTTGCTGTATTCATCAGGAGTCCTTTTACGTAAGATAGAGCTCTACCATAAAACATAAAAAATTACACTCTGCTTGACAATCAATTTCACGCGCGGAAAAGTCTTAATTGCAGGTATTCGCGTAATACAATCTGCAGTCTATACCTAAAACACGCAACTTTTAAATACAAAAATGTTATTAACCTTTTTAGTAAAAAAATACTAGCCTTCTCTTGTCCGGAATGCCGTGCCGGTTCTCCCTGAATTGAGGCGGATCCAGGACGAACTGATTCACTAAATCGCCTATGTACTGTCAACTTCGGTAACGGTGGTTTGATGACAGCGGCCTAATAAACAAGTGTATGAATAAACACTTCGCTTAGGTCTGGGTGAATAAATTTTTTAATGATCTATTCAATAAGTGTTTTAATCATCGTTTGAAAAACAAAAACCTTGGTTAATGGTTTCCCGCTGCCAATTTGATAGCTACGGTGAGCTTTAATTGTTCGGTCCTCATTGAATACGAAAGACAAGTATTGTCGAAGTCCTGCAGTTTCACCAATTTTTCTTGGTTTGTTCTTCAATGCATGGAGCTCAACATGCGCTGAGTTCACTCCCTTGATATCAAGTTGCTTCATAACGGATATCAGCTCGCTGGCAGTGTCAAAATCATACTCACGACTAGCGTCAACCATGGCTCTAACGGCGTTCTTCACTGTCGCGAACGATGCATCTAGTATCTGGAACATTTGGTAAACATACAGGGTGGGCCAGAAGAAAACGACGACACTATGATCTCATTTATAAGCGGCTGTGTCTAATGTTTTGGCTTGAGTTGTTCAGCAATTAGTTCAACGTGGAATCTTAGTTTTCTTGACGTTTCTAAGTTTATAGGAGGAACTTAGCAAAAGATGTGCACATGCGTCTCAAATGCCTGTATTTTTAGTCATTGGTGCATTCGGTCTGAAAAATCGAACCTATCCGAATAAAAATTTCAGTAGACTTTAAGTTAACATATATATATATATTGTTAACATATGGTGAAAACGACAATTGTAAACAATTCACACAGCCATTCAGATCAAAGTGTCATATTTTTTGGGTTCATCACACAAATTCATTGCCGCAATTATAAACTACAGTATGTCTGAACTGACATCTTTGCCGTCTGCTTCGGCATTAGCATGGATAGCGGTCACTGTGAATCCATGATCGTTCGCAATAGCTTGCCGATTACTGATCATGAAGTGATTGCGGAAGTGTCCTGAATTGAGTAACTGAGTGAGTGAATGAGTGAGTGAGTGAGTGAGTGAGTGAGTGAGTGAGTGAGTGAGTGAGTGAGTAAGTGAGTGAGTGAGTGTGTGAGTTAGTGAGTGAGTGAGTGAGTGAGTGAGTGAGTGAGTGCGTGAGTGAGTGAGTGAGTGAGTGAGTGAGTGAGTGAGTGAGTGAGTGAGTGAGTGAGTGAGTGAGTGAGTGAGTGAGTGAGTGAGTGAGTGAGTGAGTGAGTGAGTGAGTGAGTGAGTGAGTGAGTGAGTGAGTGAGTGAATGAGTGAGTGAGTGAATAACCTGCATTGTCACACTTTTCAATAATGAACTTGAGGTTTGGGTAGTCGGCTCGAACTCTTTGTAGTACGAAGTCGTACAACGCTGCCGTGCTCTAGAATGTTTGCTTTTAACCTCCTAATTGAATATGTGTTCATCACTGATACTGCATTATTTCCAATGTTCACTTCAGTTCCCATCTCAAAAATTTAATAGATGATTTTCTGGAAGTAACCAACAATTCCGTCTTGAGGGTTTTCATCAGCCACAACCAGATATTTCAGTGCGGTCAACCTTTCATCTCCTGCTGTCTTGGTGAGAATGCACACTCCGAAACAGGAGATACCCTCCTTTCCATAATACATGGAGGATGATTCCCTGTTATGCTGCAAACACAGAACAAAATAATAGAAAAAAATTTGCAGTTGTCAGTGCAATTTATTTATACACAATTACATATACTGCGCCGCATATTTTCCAACCCCAAAAATTTTCATAGAACTTTTCTCAAACACGAAGTTTCATTATTAATGCGCATACTAAGGTGAGTAACCACTGAATACCACCGCTGCGTGGGCCTTACGCGCTTACTTAAGTCAGCTTTACGATATGTTATCGGGGGTTAACCGACAGTAAAACTTCATAAAGAATATATTTTTGGTGAGATAAAAATGTCACGTTTAGAAATAGTTCTAGGAAAATTTTTTGTTGTTTATGTATAATATACTGCAACATCATATAAACTTGTTATGGTTGTTACAGTAACAGTAGATGTCAAGCAACCTCTAAAAAGAACCGTATAACCTTACCCAAAGACATGTTCCCTGTTTTGTGTACCCAAATAAATACATAGCTTGAAGTCAACATTCAAATTCAGAACTGGCCATTCAACGCGCAATGAGCTTACATAAATACAGGGTGGGCCAAAAAAACGTGTCGCGTTTGAGCGGTTATTATGAAAGTTATACGAAAGCTGTGAGATTGCGGTAAAAAGCATTCAATTGGAAACTTTTTGGCCTACAAAATAATGTGCTACTAAAGTTGAACCTCTCATTTCTTAATTGTTTGTTACAGGCGATTATAGAAGTAACACCAAATTTCACATCGAAAAATTTTATATTTTGCGGTAAAACTGTATAAATATTCAAAAATATTGCACGACATTTGGGTCACATAACCATCACATACAAGAGAATAAGAGCTACATGTGTTAACAACAAAAGCATAATTAACAGCACAAAAAATATGTTCGGTTTGGCCTCCGTCATAAGCAATGAACAGCACAGCAAGCACGTGTGTAACTGCTTAATGACTGACTATACACAACAATGTTTTTTTGAACATATAAAAATACTCAATTTTTTAGAAACTAAAACACTTTATTCGAATATAAAAAAGCCTAGAAACTGACAACCAAGCAATAGTCTTGAATATTTATTCAGTTTTACCACAAAATATAAATTTTTCGATGTAAAATTCGGTTTTTTATACTCCCGTTTAACAATAAGAAAGAGAGCTTCCACTTTTTAGCACATATTTTTGTAGCACATCCTTTTGTAGGCCAAGAAGTATCTAATCGAATGCATTTTATCGTAATCTCACAGCGTTTGTATAGCTTTCACAATAACCGCTCAAATGCGACACGTTTTTTGGCCCACCCTGTACAAAACACTAATAATCCAGTGAAATTAATTGATGTAAATTCCCCTAAATTTCAATATGTGCAAGTGCTATTCATTGTGTTTAACAATTTAAATAGGCGGGCAGAGGCGCTCAGACGAAGCTCTATACTGGTGCTGAAATTCAATCACTAAAAGAGTCATTGACCTAGTGTAAGTCTCCAGTTATAAAATAAAAAAATGTCTTATATTGATCGCAATGCGAGAGTAGAATTTTATTGGTTTCAAGCGTTTTTTATGATCGTGAAAATTGTACAAACCATTGGCAACAGTTTCTGTGCGTAATCCATGATCAGCATGGCAGTTTCAGCTGTAGCGGCTTCCTTCATTGCTTGTTTCGCGTAACGTTGTTGTTTTATACGGGCTAAATGCCATCTCCATGACCTGATGTCCTGCAACACTTTATACTGTGCACATAAAACATGAAGGAAACGTGTTCACGCTTGCAAGTAACAAATTTTCCTAAAAGTCCGCATATTTTACTATCGAAATTTTTTATGATTAAAAAAAATCAATCAGACCTTCCAGAAAAAAACATACAAACTTTCACAGATTGTTCGACGAGCCATTCAAATTCTTCTTTGGCCCTGCTTGGGAACAGAAGGTCGGGCAGTGCCTGCAGATCGTTCAACAGGTCATCCATGTGCTGACAATCAGGACAACCGAGTACATGACTGTGGTCACACTGATTTCCGAGCTCGACGGTATCATTGGATAGTAGATGGTTCAGACAGTGAGAAGGGCATTGTGAATCAGCTGTTAGATGTGCCAGGTAGTCCATTTGAAGATACCTAAAAAATTATACAATGTAAACTCTGATTGTAACATTAATCTTCTAGTTAGGGTAAATGATGTTGATTATGTAATATTGAATAAAGTGACCGTCGTATACACAAAGGTTCTGGTATTTAATAAGACATGAAAATTGTACACCAAAAGATTTTGCTCATATAACGTTTTAACGGCATTCAGACGATTGCTCAACGTTTTTGCTGCCGCATCACTTAAGGCTGATTCCTGCTTCAAGTAAATCACCGCTTCCAATAGATTGAAGATGGCCTGACCGCCAGCTGCCTGAATATGATTGTAAACGATTAATCGAGTGAGTGAGTGAGTGAGTGAGTGAGTGAGTGAGTGAGTGAGTGAGTGAGTGAGTGAGTGAAAGAGTGAGTGAGTGAGTGAGTGAGTGAGTGAGTGAGTGAGTGAGTGAGTGAGTGAGTGAGTGAGTGAGTGAGTGAGTGAGTGAGTGAGTGAGTGAGTGAGTGAGTGAGTGAGTGAGTGAGTGAGTGAGTGAGTGAGTGAGTGAGTGAGTGAGTGAGTGAGTGAGAGTGAGTGAGTGAGTGAGTGAGTGAGTGAGTGAGTGAGTGAGTGAGTGAGTGAGTGAGTGAGAGTGAGTGAGTGAGTGAGTGAGTGAGTGAGTGAGTGAGTGAGTGAGTGAGTGAGTGAGTGAGTGAGTGAGTGAGTGAGTGAGTGAGTGAGTGTGTGAGTGAGTGAGTGAGTGAGTGAGTGAGTGAGTGAGTGAGTGAGTGAGTGAGTGAGTGAGTGAGTGAGTTAGTGTGTGAGTGAGTGAGTGAGTGACTGAGTGAGTGAGTGAGTGAGTGAGTGAGTGAGTGAGTGAGTGAGTGAGTGAGTGAGTGAGTGAGTGAGTGAGTGAGTGAGTGAGTGAGTGAGTGAGTGAGTGAGTGAGTGAGTGAGTGAGTGAGTGAGTAAGTGAGTGATGAATGAGTGAGTGAGTGAGTGAGTGAGTGAGTGAGTGAGTGAGTGAGTGTGTGAGTGAAGGAGTGAGTGAGTGAGTTGAAATAAAATGCGTTCGAGAATATATTGTTGTAAACTGTGCCTTGATTTTTAGGTTTATTTGACATAACCTTGTATGAATCCAAGGAGCATACAGCTTTGTTTTTCTTTGTACCCAGGTATTTGTTGAGTAAATACATAAGGGTACGTTCGCCAATGTTTGATGAAGGAAACCGCTGCTTATAAGTCCGGACTATCCTAGTGCTTTGACCCATTTGTAGTAGACTGGCTACTTTCCGAATTTCACCCGAGTCAAATTTCACAACCATATACCCGTAAGCCATCTGTACCAGAAGTCCTTCCGATTTGGCCCACTCAAGAAAGTGAATGCCTGCGATCATTATAGTGCTTGTTTTGTGAGCAAAATATGAGCTTCTGACAGATCAGTGCGACATTAGATCTAAACGAACTAAACGTTTTAAACGTACATGTGAGATATATGTCGAGTAAATTAATGCGCAACTAAAACGAGGTAAGAACAATTACGTAGAAAAACTTTGAATAGTTGATTATGAAATCTTCCACAACCCATCATCGGTCAGCTTTTATAGGATTGAGTTCTACCAACCAGATGCTATGTCCAAGCGATCACGTACATATTTAGGCTTGATAACGTATGAGCACGGTCCAAACTCAGAAGCCATCGATCGATACTTCTTAACCTATAAATAATGAGTGAAAATAGTCACAGGTACATCATTTGGAATATTTCTATTTTTTACGTTAAACTATGAACATGCCTAATCTTAGGAAATTGAGCTATTCAGCCCGCTCCAATCATGTTCATCATTGAACATAATGTAACAAAATAATACTTATAAACAGTCCTCAAACATTTTAATAAACTACAGTTTGCATTAAAACCTGTTTAAACCAGCATTTTATATGGTTGGCCTAGTTGTTGACGCAAATGAAAAAAAAATAAGTGAACTTTTTTCCCAGACAAACCATGTACTTGGAGACACCAAAGTTGCGCATGATGTACTCTTCCGAGTATTCATATTGACGATCATACCCCTGCTTACGCATACCGCAAATCAGTGTCATTATGGAATCCTTGATTATTGGGTCACTTTGATGGTTCGTGTAGCCATCAACTGTAAATAATGTGCATGCTTGGTATTTATCTCTGCATAAACTTCTTTCCACAGTTATTTCTATCACCCAGCAAGCGAGCAAACTGAATTCGTAGCAAATTTTGGCGCAAGTTTCTTATTTTTAAATTTCTACAATACACACGTTGATAACATACGAACAGTGTGCCGTCAAATTCATTACATTCGTGGTAGCCGAGTTCGGAAAATTAACTTCAGGAACTGATTACCCTGTGTATATTTAACCACAAAAAACATGGAAAGAGGTTTAGTTACTTTAGTTTTCCGGTATTGTGATGAAAATAGAGTTTGAATAAAAAAAAATTTTTTTGTTCAAAGTAAGTTAATAATTTTGTTTTTATTCGCATGTGAGAACCACCAATGCAAATACAAATTGTTAGCCTTAGCCTTATCCTTAACCTTAGCCTCAACCTTAGCCATCCCCTCCCTTCAAGATATTGATATTTGAAAGCACAGAAGATATTTTAGTCACATAATTAAATCATATATTATTTTCTACCACACTGTCAAGGAAATAACTTATTGAAAGTTGCGACTCCATGAAACAGCAATTGACAAAAATTTTGAAGTTGCATTAAAAATTTAACAAACCCAAACGATCAATGAACGCTGGTGGCAAACGACGAGCATCCAACTGGTTCGACTTCATCCAATAATCGAAAGTCTTGTCGAGCAGCTCGATTGGCGTATTTGGATCAACCAGCTCGGCCATTTGACTCATGATCGTAGACATAGCACGGACTACTTTCATACCTTGCTTAGGATCTGGAAACATATAAACTTTTTTACAAAGGTTACAAAAATGTACAAATTACAATGTACAATCGTGAAAGAATTGCTCAACTAGTGTAATGACAAATTATGGATTTCTGAACATACTAATGAACATCAATCTGATGATTTGGAAAATCAAACTTGTTCAAAGTCAGTATTTGGAAAAATAGAATACTGTATGTTGTTATTATTTACATTTAAACTAATAAAAATTAGTAATTAGAAGTAGTGCGAGCACAGCTGGTTTAAGAAGTCAAATAAATGTTTCAGTGCTGTACAGGCTACTGTGAAGCACCATACATAATAATGTAATATGTACAGGGTGGCTGTGAAGTAACGACGCGTTTTCCGGCCGCCCATTTCTCAAAAATATTATATCGTGTGACCGGAGGTTTAATAATCAAACCAGCGTAAAAACACCTGAAAAATCGAATTATTCCGTCAGACGCATACCACATTATTTGTTGGCCTTTTGTGCAATTTCGGCCAAAAAGCAAGATTTTTTACATTTTGAGTTATAGACGGATTTTTTTTCAAAAAATAAAAGGTTAATAGGATTTTAAAAGTTTTCACACATTTTTTATAATGATTTTCAAAAAATCGCATCACCAAACAACCCTATTGGTGTTTTCTAATGGCCCAATTTTAGCCAGCATTCACAACTCACTTTTTACATCAGATTTCCGCAGTTTTCTTCAGTTATCAAGCATTTATGATCTTTAATGGTGAATAATGACATCAGATTTATGTTATGAGATACATTGAAGTATTATTAACCTGCCTGGAACCGAAATCTTTTTTTTAATTTTTGGAATTTTACGGAAGTTCTCGATTTTTCTTTATTCATTGAGAATTTTAGGTGGCGAAGAATGAAAAACTCTTTTTGTTTTATGAAATTCTTAACAAAAACTCCTGTTTGCACTGGTTTATATCAATATGAACCCTTCTTGAAACCAACTGATACTTAATTCGTCATATTATGGTCAGTTTTCATGGGATTGCGGTCAGTTTTGTTGAAAAACAACAAAGCAAGCGTTAAAACTTGCCAAAAATGAAATTTGAGCAATCCTATGTTAAAATGAGCCCCATAATCTGAAATTTCAGGTATACTTACATATAACTGGCATGTAAAATTTATTCATGCAATACAATGATTTTGAGGAATAGGCGGCCGGAAAACGCGTCGGTACTTTACAGCCACCCTGTATGCATACCGTATATACAGGGTGGCTCATAAAAAAGCTAGCGCGTTAGAGCAGTTATTCTCAAAGTTGTAGACAAATGGTGAAATTGCGGTATAGCGCATTCGATTGGGCATGTTTTTGTTTACAAAATGATGTCATATGATTAGGTTTAACAGTGTACAGCAGCAGCCTATATTTTAAATGCGTGCCCAACGGATCATGCACACGTGATCAGAGTGAGAACATGTTTGTGGAGTCTGTATCGCTCACTTGCGTGCACGTTTATTGATTTCAATAACTGTATTGGGTTTTTAATGATAAAAAACCATTGTTTTTTGTCTATCAACTCCGCTTCAAAGTATCATTTGTGAACGAAAGACCCCTTTTAATGAATTCAAGCCACCATGGTGGCTTTCAGTAGTCTGTGTCCATGAATGATCACTTTACAGCAATTTCGAGCTCAATTAACATTAAATATCACGGTTATGACTGAAAATTTGTTGTGTCACATGATATTAACCAGGTTTTTATCACACAATAAGCCTACAAAAAATGATTTTTTTATGAATTTGCAAATCTAGAAACATTTTTTAAAGAAACTTAAGTTACGCATTAATTTGTAGGAAAAAACATAAATTAGACGACACTCCATCGAAGGTTTGTTGGTAAGACACTCAAGTTAGGACTCAACCTCGAACCTAGATTTGTCCCCCCCCCCTTAGGTTAAGCTGTAGTCAACTCTCGGCATACTGATGAGGACATGAGAGTTTAGGCGGTGTCTATGCAAGTCCGAAACACCACTTCAGTTAAGTTAGATTAACCCCTCTTCTCAAGCATCACGACCTCAACTTATAATCATTCTACTCTTTCAAATGCGCTATACCGCTGTCACATAGCGTTTCGAGAAATGTCACAGTAATTCCACAAACACGCAAACTTTTTTGAGCCACCCATAAACGTACATACAGTGTTTACATGTAAATTGTTTTGTACGGTAACAATAAGTTTACAGAACTTCATAGACGAACATATTGACTTCAATAAGAAAAAAAACCTCTATATGCGTGTATTCCGTGTCGAACTCCATGCGATAACAGTTTTGGCTGTTTGCCTAGTTTAGCTGCAACCATGCGCGAACAGGTGTTGAATATGGAGTACCTGCTCGACGGCTTCGATACACCAGATTTACGTTTGACTCGTTGCAGTTGCTGTTTTCGTTGCGTTGGCGCTTTTCCTGAAAAAAGCTCATATGCCACCTAATGTTTTGATACCATAATTTCTGATATTATCATGGTTACATGTCATACCATGATTGTGATACACAATTCTTTATTGTAAAATTTATTGATCAACTTTGATTGGCGTGGTAGTAAGTTTAGAAGTTAAGACAATCTGTGAAAAAAGTTACCACAAACCAGGGCTTTTGAACGACTTGTCACTGTCGGTTCTCACAACCGGGATTGTACTGTCCGAATCCACCGCCATCAGCGACTGTTTTAGATTCATCCGAGCCTGCATGGCGGATTTCCTGACTAAACGAGGTGTTCCTTGATTCGGTGAATCACTGCTAACATCTCCATCAGCGACGTATTCTTCAGTTGCGTCAGGCTCAGCCAGCTCTCCTAAACATAAAACTCATCATGTGTTGCAGATATATAACAACAACAACAACAACAACAACAACAACAACAACAACAACAACAACAACAACAATAACAACAACAACAACAACAACAACAACAACAACAACAACAACAACAACAACAACAACAACAACAACAACAACAACAACAACAACAACAACAACAACAACAACAACAACAACAACAACAACAACAACAACAACAACAACAACAACAACAACAACAACAACAACAACAACAACAACAACAACAACAACAACAACAACAACAACAACAACAACAACAACAACAACAACAACAACAACAACAACAACAACAACAACAACAACAACAACAACAACAACAACAACAACAACAACAACAACAACAACAACAACAACAACAACAACAACAACAACAACAACAACAACAACAACAACAACAACAACAACAACAACAACAACAACAACAACAACAACAACAACAACAACAACAACAACAACAACAACAACAAAAACAACAACATCATCATCATCAACATCATCATCAACAATTATCGATAATATAAATCTTCATACATTGAATGTGTGATAATCAGATTTTTAACCATATAATTGGTCTTCAAGATCGGCATTTTCCTCTCTTTCAATACGATCGAGCAACTCGTTCATACAGCTCTGAACATCATCTGCCATGTTCTGAAAATAACATCGAGTGTGAGACAGACAAAAACACATTTTAATTGTTCTATACAGGGTGACCTATAGTTTTGAAAAAAAACTTTGTCATCCTACTTCTGACTATTTAAACCATAATCAGTTAAGCGGGAGTTATACTTCGGCGCACGGAACACGCTCACGCGCTGGGTGCGCTACGTGCGCCAAAGTGGTTATACTTCCGGCGCAGGCGCACCAGCGCACCAGCGCACCAGCATGCCTTCTATAGAAAGGTGTGCTGCGCACGTGCGCCGAAATCAGCACAGAGCACACGTGTCCAAATACAAAGTTGTTAAATCATATGATTAGATATTTCAATGCGAATCAACGGAATAAAATGACCAACCATTCTGGAAACGAGATTTTGTTTACATCGCTGACACAGTGGGGAGCCATACGGCATATGCCGATTGGAGTATAATCGACTGATAGCTCTACACTCGGCCAAAGTTGGTTTGTGTTGGTGGGAGCTCGAACGACGCGTCTTCCTTCCTGTAACCAAAAAAATTTAACGTTCCGATAAAAACATTCTAAGAGTCGCAAAAAAATTAATAAAGGCGCTTTAGTTAATATTGAAACCATTTGCGTGTAAACATGTGGGAAGGTAAAAATATTTTTTAAGTATTGAAAATAAAGGAAAATTCACGTGTCGTCTAACCTATTTTGACGAAAAAAAATTATGTTAACGTAGTATCAGATGCCATCAATTATATGGGATTATTTATCTATACTTACATGTGATAAAAATTTAAATACATGAAAGCAAAGTAAAGAACCTTCAGCCGAAGCATGTCGTTGACAAACCAAACCGAAGCAGCGCGATTGAACGACCTGTTGTCCGAATCTTTCATAGTGTCTTTGACAAATATACCCGTGAAGCAGCATATTGTAGTCGGATGTCCGGAGCCGTGAATTGTGAACAATGATGTCGTAATCAGATTCTCCTTAATAAAAATTCGTCGCATAGTCCAAAAACTAAGTATAACAGATGAAGATTTCGGAAACTAGAGATAAATTATGTTCATAACCAACAGTACAAAAGTGGCGTGAGCAGTTAGAAAATGGTTTGTTCACTTTAGTTTGGGAAAATAATCGTAGCAAAAAATGTGTCATGATTGAAAAGAACTCATTACACAAGCTGTCTACTTTTAATATGTAAATTAAATATTATGTTCAATTTATTAACAAAAACTTGATTGAGATAGAAAAATTTCTTTAGAAAAAAAATTTTTTGCAATGAAATCACTCACTCACTCACTCACTCACTCACTCACTCACTCACTCACTCACTCACTCACTCACTCACTCACTCACTCACTCACTCACTCACTCACTCACTCACTCACTCACTCACTCACTCACTCACTCACTCACTCACTCACTCACTCACTCACTCACTCACTTAATTCCTCACTCACTCATTCACTCACTCACTCACTCACTCACTCACTCACTCATTCACTCACTCACTCACTCACTCACTCACTCACTCACTCACTCACTCACTCACTCACTCACTCACTCACTCACTCACTCACTCACTCACTCACTCACTCACTCACTCACTCACTCACTCACTCACTCACTCACTCACTCACTCACTCACACTAGCGGACGAGCTAAACCTCCAAAGGGATGGGAATTTCGTCAAATAGGTGGTAATTGACAGTTTCAGGTCATTTCACCTAAACCCTAGGGAACTAACTTTTTAAGTGCCAAAGAGGGGGTATTCCACTTTTCCCACCCCTTCTCGTCCGCTAGTGCTCACTTACTCACTCACTCACTCACTCGCAAATCCATTTTTCAATACACTCTTTAACGCAATCCAGTACCAATATTTTTTTCAATCATGTACTCACACACGCATTTATTTAGTCACTTTAGTCAACTGATATGCCTTTATAGTAAATTTTTTGGAACTGTTTTGTGTAAAACTTTTTCCTCAACCCCTATTTGCTGCTTACCACCGCATATGGGTTCCACTGAAAAGGTTGATCGGCACTTTGAAGACGTTTCTAGGTCAATTCGAACACGATGGAGTTGAGTTTTCGCAGATCCCAGTTTTCTATCGCGCTGTCGGAAGCAGCAATTTGGGGTTGAGGGAAAAGTTTTACAAACAAAAAAACGTAGTAACGAAAAAAAAAATTCGATTATACATGTTCTAACCCGATTGGTCATGCAAGTCTGTCAACGGGGTCAGCGATCGTCGACACTGCCACGAATCTCCTGCGAAGAAGCATTTGCGCTCCTGTGTATCATCTGTATTGGGAAGAACCGCAAAATTCAATAGCCAAATCATGAGGATTCGCATCCTCATGTTGAGAAAATGTTCTTTGATGGAGAGAAGACCTTTGTTGTTTGGCGCAAATGCTTTGTTTCGTACTCTAAAAAGAATGGAAATCATAACCATGGGCGATAAATGTGTTACTTGATCATTAGTTCTGTTACTTGATACATACATGCATGAGTTGATATTTTTCAAAACTATATGATGGGTTAAATTATTACTACATCACCTAAGTTATGAAAATACAATTTTTATCTTTCAATGATGATTTTAATTTATTTCAATTTGTTTTTGCTTAGTATGAAAATAAGATGGTTAAAATAAAAAAAAAAATAGATGGAATCTATTTTCATCATGTTTAGATGATTTTATTAAATAGACATGAAAAAATGAAACACATTTCAAGACATTTTTCATAGTCGAAACAGTTTGAATGTTACGGAAAACTGCTGTTTGAATAAATTTCGTTTTAGTCATAATCTCATCTCTGTTGCGCATTTGTATTTGAATAAAATGCTATTGTTTAGCTTCGAACTGGTTAAATGAAGATTCCAATATGAGTTGTATTGTTATATACTGTGTCTCCTGATTGAATTTACAAATATTATCTCCTGATCGACTTTGCAAATATTAGTTAATTACGAACTAGAAGTAGTCGTAGAGGATTGTTGCTAGATTTTTTTGGGAAATGAATTCAATGTTAGAGTCAATTCACATGTATATGATTTGTTTTCTAAAGCCCGTATGCTGTTTCTGCATGCAAATGTATTGCCCAAAACTTCTGATAATGAAACATCATTAGCCTCAACTCAACTCGGTTGACACCATAGTTTAACACAGTACAGCATGGGGTGATGATGATTGATGCGCGTGTTAACACTGATTGTCTGATGTTTCATTATCAGAAGTTTTGGGCACTATTTTTGCATGCAGAATCAACATACGGGCTTTAGCACTAATTTTTTACACTTCGCTTGTGAGAAATATCAGTTCAAGCAGAGGCTTCACCTTGTAGCAATAAATGAACAAGAACATTTTGAACTGTAAAAAATCAACATGAGAAGACAACTAATTCTAGGAACAGAATTTTATGATTCAAATAATCGAGTATCCTATTAACCGTACCGTAGATATTCATGAAATTTACACTGAAATCAATCATATTCTCAATTTTTTTGCAGTATGACAACAGTTATGATTATATTGTGTTCCATCGAGATTACTCAGATCACATCCTTAACTTGAGTAAACTTTTGTTATATATGGCTAGTTTAGCATGAGTTTGCGAAGAAAAAAGTTGTAAATTTAAAAATACTCTTATGGTGGAAAAACATTTGAAAATCACAACTGTAATAAATACATGTTCGCACGACGCATATATATTTTTAAACGTCATTCCAGATATCGAACCATTAAGAAAAACCCTCTCAAAAGCCGGTTAACAGATTTGGTTTTATTTCATTAATTTACCGTTCTGGCGTTATTTTGAAGACCTTTGACTAAATCCTGGCCAAACAAATTTGGATTTTGATTTTTCCTCATGTTTATCAAACTGATTTTCGAGAACCGTGGTATTTATGTCGGATCCACCATGTAGTGTAGTGTTACCCTTATCGTTGTTAAATTACCATTTCAATGAAAGGGCTGAAATGGATAGTGCCCGTGTGACTGCTTATACAGACTGTTTATTTTTTCATATGTATCGTTTTACATCGACGCTTGATGTGTAGTGCGCATCACGACCTATTTTTTTACTAGCAGTGGGCCTAGTACCTAACAACTGTTTATAGTATAAGGCCCAATGACCAGGTCACCCTTAAAAAGCCCTAAACACATGTTATATGGAGCCGGTGTGAAGACGTCACTTAATAAATAGTACAATTGGTTCCTGAAAGTGCAGGTAAAATAGCCTATTTTCTGCCAATTCCCCCCTCTTTGGAGAAATTCCTCTCGCTTTGGAGGTTTGGCTCGTCCGCCAATGATAAGAGCACAGTCCAATCAGCAGCGGACGAGCCAGATACTTAAAGATCTGACTTTTTTCAAACAAAGAAATGTAACGTTTACTAGGTAGTTTTTTTACCAACACCTTTGAAACCAATTCACTATTTTAACTGACATTCATGATAACAATTGGAAAAACATAAATTTTGAAATTCTTAATTGTTAATTTGCTGAGAGAAATTATAATTTTGTTGTTCATGTTGTGTGTCACTTTTAAACACGGTTGTCCAGTCTTACAGAAATAAATTACAATGGCCGTTCATGCGATAATTACAATGGCCGTTCATGCGATGATATTGAACCTGATAATAAGTTCGCCCGTGGGTAACGTTATCCAAGGTTCTGAACGGCTCGTTGCAGGGCTGTTGACTTTGGCATTATTGCTAATCAACGCTGTAACCTACTCGTCTGTTGTGATCGTGGGTGACCCTTCGTTTCCCGGTTGGTAATGTTAAGTTTTTTGGAATACCAACCACTTGAACATCACGATTTCTGTTTGATATATTAAATTGATAGCAATCTTAATACATGTACAGGGTGTCACACCTAATAGTTCAGATTTGTTTTCGCTCATTTGGCTGTGTCGAAAATTATAGCATTATTATAAAGACCTCTAAACCTTTAAAAATTTTGTCTTCCTCTAACAAAAAAAAATCAAATAGTTGATTGATACTCATCAATTCACAAACACATCATAATGCCACACCAAATATTTAAGAAATTTAAACTATTAAAACTGATAAAAATATTCTTAAACTGATCATTACAGCATCTGTTTGAATAAACCTCAATTAAAGTTGATTCAAATAATTTCATATTGTGTGAAATCAAACTCACTCACTCACTCACTCACTCACTCAGTCACTCTCTCTCTTTCACTCACTCACTCACTCACTCCATCATACATAATAGTTAATTTTTGTTTTCGCTCATTTGACTGTGTCAAAAATTGGATCGGTATTACAAGTACCTATGAACATTTGAAAATTTTGCAAACTGCCAAAGGGAAAAATTGGTTGATTGATGCTCATCAAATGATCAAACGAACCTTATTACCACACAAATCTCTATTAAAAAACTCAACAAAATATTCATAAACTGATCATTACAGCATCATGGGAGGAAACGTTGAAGGCCAACGCTTTTGATGCGGGATGCAATGCCACAACATCTCGTCTCGCAGTTCGACACACGACCACATCAGGCCACATCAATGGTTAGACTTTTGACTGGAACACTAAGAACTGTTTGATTCACTCACTCACTCACTCACTCACTCACTCACTCACTCACTCACTCACTCACTCACTCACTCACTCACTCACTCACTCACTCACTCACTCACTCACTCACTCACTCACTCACTCACTCACTCACTCACTCACTCACTCACTCACTCACTCACTCACTCACTCACTCACTCACTCACTCACTCACTCACTCACTCACTCACTCACTCACTCACTCACTCACTCACTCACTTACTCACTCACTCACTCACTCACTCACTCACTCACTCACTCACTCACTCACTCACTCACTCACTCACTCACTCACTCACTCACTCACTCACTCACTCACTCACTCACTCACTCGCTCACTCACTCACTCACTCACTCACTCACTCACTCACTCACTCACTCACTCACTCACTCACTCACTCACTCACTCACTCACTCACTCACTCACTCACTCACTCACTCACTCACTCACTCACTCACTCACTCACTCACTCACTCACTCACTCACTCACTCACTCACTCACTCACTCACTCACTCACTCACTCACTCACTCACTCTCTCACTCACTTACATTAATTCATCATGCATTCGTTTTGGGTGTATAGTGTGAACATTCCTGAAGAAAAGCCATTAAAGTAGTTAATTCAAGGTTGTAATGGCACAATACAAATATGGTGTTTTGAAAATTTGAATATATTTCAGATTACTACAAACTCGCATCGGCGTACATAATTTGCGTATACGGAGGTACGCTGATAATAATTGCCTGTGCCAAACAGACACTGATGAAGTTTGCAGGTGCGTTTGTATGCGCACTCACTCACTCACTCACTCACTCACTCACTCACTCACTCACTCACTCACTCACTCACTTACTCACCCATTCACTCACTCACTCACTCACTCACTCACTCACTCACTCACTCACTCACTCACTCACTCACTCACTCACTCACTCACTCACTCACTCACTCACTCACTCACTCACTCACTCACTCACTCACTCACTCACTCACTCACTCACTCACTCACTCACTCACTCACTCACTCACTCACTCACTCACTCACTCACTCACTCACTCACTCACTCACTCACTCACTCACTCACTCACTCACTCACTCACTCACTCACTCACTCACTCACTCACTCACTCACTCACTCACTCACTCACCCACTCACTCACTCACTCACTCACTCACTCACTCACTCACTCACTCACTCACTCACTCACTCACTCACTCACTCACTCGTTCACTCACTCACTCACTCACTCACTCACTCAACAGGCATCAATTATGAGTGCATTGCGAAGGCTGCGATGTCGCCGTTGAATCTGGACCGAGAGAAACGGGTAGCGAACGCTTCGGCCATTGCAAAGTACATGCGTGATCAAGAAGCGCAAACAATGCTGCCATACCTCACAATCTTGCATATGGTAAGTAAAAAAACAATTCTTTGCTTAGTGATGAGCTACTCAATTCATTTTTTGAGAAAAAGATCGCCAACAAGGGTATAGTTATTTTTTGCCACAATGTTTCCTCTATAGATTCATTCTACTTTCGGTCAGATTTTTTTAGAGATCTGTATAAACTAAATTTGTAGCAGAATTTCCTGTTGGTCTATGTAGCTGTTAGTCTGCGTTGCCTGCGACAACCTTCTGTCCTATACTGTATTGTAATGTAAATAGAATTATCGGGAAACTGGTCTTCTGTTCGAAGTTGATGAAATTAATCTACGGGTTAAAATACGAACTCATCGTTTCAGCTGTTTGCCATCGTATGTATGGTACACGCGATTCTCATCATTGTGTTGACAAAAAGCTTCCTACATGCGGAAACCTACATGTGGGGAGAAGAGGTGATCGCTGAAAACAGGACAATTTTCCCAAGGTGAGTGGCTTGAAAATTTAAAGCTATTTGTCTTCAGCAATGATGTTTTTTTCATGAGAATCTGGGTTTCCGAATTTTCTTTCTTTAACTAGACTTTAATTTTGGCATAACCAATTTATATTATGTTGGTTTGCGATTTATTCATACACTCGTATGCGATTTAGTGTGGATAATGAACAAAGTAATCAGAAAATCAATCAGCCTAAATCAATTTTACAAACGACGTTACAAGTGCTGGTAACAGTTTAATACGTGTAAACTTGCGTGTGGCTTATATTTTTGCTAGGATCAATCAAACTTAGAAAAAATACAATTGAACAGATATATTTATTGCAAACCTTTGCACAGCAATAGGAGGAAGGAAGAGTGATGGATGCAAAACATCAGATTAATACATTAAAATATTGCAGACTGGGACAATGCAGTACATACTTGAGACCGCCACGATCCTCCAGCCCGGGCGCCCAATTCTACGCGTATGATGCCCTGTACATATACTCGGACTTGTACGCCTATGTTGGAACAGTTTTATAATTTCATTAACTTATCGTAAAAGTTATTTTGTAACGGTCTAAATGCAACCGAGTCATAACAATTATGGTTTAGATTTATTGATAAACGATTCATGGGCAGTGTCTTTCACTTGGAAAGACATCATTAAACATTGCTATTTGTCAATTTACATATTTATTGATACGAATACTTACGGCGACTTTTTCAACCTAATGGGACTTATGTATAAGATATCTGAAATAAAATACATTGCTCAATAAGTTCAAACTTAATGCAAATGTCAGTATTTTAGGTGTACACGGGCTTCTACCACGCCCTGATTTATCAGGTTGCGGAGTCGGTGGCCCGGTTGGTCGCACTGGTGGCCTTCATAGTATGGCCGTGTTTCGCCGGTTGCGAGTTTGAAAGTAAGTCTCACAACATCTAGGTTAATTTTTTATTGCATTTCGCTACAAGTAAGTAAGTAAACATTGCATTTTTTGTGGTTACATTAACGTAACAATTTCAATATTATTCGCATTCAATCGATGATTCAAAGAAACTCGTTCACTTTTTATAACAAGTTTAACATCGGTGGTGTAGTGAGAGATCGGGGCAGGTTATATTAAACATTTTTCCCTAAGCTAAGGGCAAAATTTTCACGTTTTTGACCGTTTTGATTACATGTAGAACTTCATCTCATAATCAGATCCGACCATACCCCAAACCCCCAACATTTTGAAAAGAACTCCAACACACCATTGGATTTTCACGGTTATTAAAAAACTACAATGTACAATTAACCTAAGAGTGTTTCCGCTTATAAAATGGTTGACGTTTACGTTTAAAAGAAGTAACACAGCAACTGTGTGTAATTCAATTAGTATACGTTAACTTTACGTCTTCTGTACTCTGAAAAAATATATTCATAAGCTCTGTACATATTCAGAAATTCGCAATCGGGACACGCAACTGATCCTGGCGCGGCTGCGATACGATCACGGATTTTTGATCGCAGCCGACGTTGAGCTCGAGTACGAGTGCTGCAATGGCTAGTTTATTGTTACCGTGTGTGGCCTTGCTTCGTCCATGTGCGCACGTGAAACATTAGTATTAACTTTGGCAGCAGTGTTACAACAACTTTGCGGCGATGAACTATTTTATTTTCCTGTTTAGAAACTTCAAAATGCATTGGTGAAACTTATTCTGAAAACTAAATGGGTAAAGTTTCGAAATTGAAGAGGAAAAAGGCAACTATAAAATTGGACCTAATGTTTCGCATGCGCGCAAGGTCAGGGCAAGGCCACACGCGGTAAAATAACAATAAATCAGCCATACGTTTTTTCGTGACATTTTGTCTCCAATTATACGCCCATGCTCATCAGTTTGTTACATTTGTTATGTACATTTTAAACAAACTTGCAAATCAATTTTGTTATAAAGCCCGTATGTTGTTTCTGCGAACAAAAATCGTGCCCAAAACTTCTGATAATGAAACATCATACAATCAGTTTTAACACGCACATCAATCATCATCACCCCATGCTCTGGTGTTAAACTATGGTGTCAACCGAGTTGAGTTGAGGCTACTGATGTTTCATTATCAGATGTTTGGGCAGTACGTTTGCTTGCAGAAATAACATACGGGCTTTAATACTAAGTTCATGGATACATAGCAGCACTCAGTTCAACTTTTTAAAGATAAATTTATTTTCACTCATACTTGTCGTTGATTTTATTCGACTTGATCACTTGTTGAATTCATCTTATGTTATTTGAGTATCTGTCATAAATAAAATAGTTAATAGTTTCTGGATGATTTTGCATACTTTTATCAGAGTTTGGATGACAAACAGTTTTATTGAATGAGTTCTTTTCTGGCTGGTTCAGTAAACGAAAATGTTTAGGAAGTTGTAAATAACCAGTTAAGTGATCAAAGTTGTTTCCACTCATTTATCTGTCATGCCTATTGGCACCAACTCAGCATCCAAATTTTTACAACGATCTACTTGAACCGTTTAACAGCGGTAAGTCAACAAACACGTAGAAAAATGAGCGTAAAGCAAACTTCTTCTATAAATCGGAAACCGTCTATTGTGGGGTTATTTAACGACCAAGACAACACAAAAAGACAGATATGAAACATTGCATACATATGTAAGAGTTACGTCCAGTGAAACAAAAAAAACTCTTAAAACTACTGTAAATCAGTTTGATATAGCTGTGTAATGCGACCACATTAACTGATGAACATTACTTGGTCGTTGAAACCAATACCGTTTTCAATAAGAAACGCGCTATGCATTATTTCATAATTTGGTTCGATGTGATGTGTAACTTAACCTCAGGTACGTCAAAAATTACCAAAACACAATCGAACCACACCTTCCGGGAGGATTTGAACCCCCATTTTCTGTCAAGTAGACAGACGTACTGCTTTGTACTACGGAAGCGAGACAGTGGTATAGACTGCGTTAAAGGCATAATGATGATTTGTTATAAAAATAAAGATAAACACAAAACAACGAACCAGACAGCACGGCAAGCATGTTAGTCTAGTCAGTATTTGTAATAATAATATTCGTAATAACCAACAGGCTGGCAGAACGATTAACTGACTGACTATATGGCTGACAGGACGTTTAACTGACTGACTGACTAACCGACTGTTCAACTGACTGACTAACTGATTAACAGACTGAATGACTAGCTGGCTGACAGAACGTTTAACTGACCGACTGACTGACTGATTAACAGACTGACTTACCAACGGGCTGGTAGAATGATTAACTGACTGAATGACTATTTGACTGATAAACTGACTGACTGACTAACTGACTAACCGACCATTTAACTGACTGACTAACTGACGGATTACCTTATCAGACTGACTGAATGACAGAACGATTAACTGACTAACCGACTGTTTAACTGATTGACTTACTGATTAACAGACTGGCTGACAGAACAATCAACTGACTGGCTGACTAACTGGCTGAGAGACCGATTAACTGACTGACTGATTATCTAGTTGATTAGTTGACTGGTTTGTTTGGTCATTGTCCTTCAGAGACCATCTAACCCCGCAGCCAAGAGTCAGACCCGGGACTTGGCGATCTAAAGCCTAAGGCTCAACCAACTAAGCTAGACAGCCGGTTCAATTACATATTAATGTACATAATCATGTGAATAACTCTGCAGCTGAGACAAAGTTTCGTCAAAATAACAAAGCCGAGGCAATGTTCTAACATGTATAAATATATAAGAGATCAAGCAATCGAATCTGATGATCGTTAACGTTAAGCATCTGCAGCAGCTTTCGATCGATCGACCAGCAGGTGATGAAACAACGTGCCAGATACCAGACACCCAATGTCTGGCACAAAGCCACCAGCGTACCACGTGTCTTCATCGCAAGTTCACTGAAACTCCAGTTATGTTGTTGTCGAAGTAATGTTGTGCGTGATTTCATTTATCATGTCACTCAATGAAATATTCACTTGAATAGAGTAATGGAGCCACAAACAGAACATTTAGTGACATAATATTTGTCTTAAATCGTTCATCTATCAGTTATTTGATCGTTGTACTCCATTATTATGTTTGTTGAACTTAAAAAACCTTGCCGAACCTGCGATTGAGCCATACATGTGTGTTTTCAAAATCATGTTGGAACCAGTGTCTGGTGAGCAATAAAAAGCCAACTAAGGCGAGCCCGAAATCCATGAACGAGTAGTCGAACCAGAGAAACAGTGAAAGCAGCGCCAAGAACAACGATCGTTTCATCGGAGACGGGAATCTGAATTGGCAGATGGTTGGTTGGGTTTTGAGTAATGGTGGTGAACATTAATATAGTCGCAAAAAAAGAGATCGAACTGACTGACCAACACTGACTTACTTGATAACTGACTGGCTGACCATCTGATTGATTGAAAAACTGGTTAGGTCCTTAATTGACTGAAGGACAGACAGGGTGACTGACTTTTTGACTGACTGACAGACTGAATGACTGACTGACTGGTAGACTGACTCACTGATTGGCTGACTGATGTGACTGCCTTCCGGGATACTAATTCAACTTGATATTTTGATCAGCTATCTGACTGAATGTCCTTCTGATTGATGAACCGACTGATTAGGTGCTTAATTGATTGACTTTTTGTCTGACTGACGAACCGCCTTATTGATTGACTGACTGAACTTTTGAACAAACATTTGACTGAATGATTCTATACTCACAAGATCGCTTTCTCACTGACTCCCTGACTACTCAACCAATAAGTCAATCACTAACTTAACCACTCCATTACTCACTCAGTCTCATTTACTTGTTAGTTTTTTATCACTCCCTCACTCACTCATTCATTCAGTCACCCACTCTTACTCACTGACTGACTGACTGCCTCACTCATTCACTCACCCATCCACTCACTCAACTCAAACTGTCACTCAGTACAGTACCTTTGTTCTCGCTTACTTAACTGAAACATTCACTCAGAAACTCACTTCTAACTCATTAACTAACTCCCTCAACTAACTCAATCTACGCTAAGTGCTAGAGTACAAAATAGAATAGTCAAAAGAGGGGGCACCCCCACCCACTGGCGGACGAGCCATTCCTCTAAAAGGAGGGGAATTTCTCTAAAGAGGGGAAATCGGCAGAGATTACGCCATTTTACCTACACCTTAAGGAACAAACTCTACTTTTTGAAACCGCCAAAAAGGGGGGATTCCACGGACGAGAAGGGGAGGGAAAAATGGAATTCCTACCTCTTTAGCGTTTTCAAAAAAGTAAAATCTGTTCTCTAAGGTTAAATTGCATGAAGAACGCCAATTCCCCCTCTTTGAAGTGATTTCTTCCTTTTGGAAGATCCGCTCGTCCGCCGTGCTCCTCTCCGTTCCATCTCCATCCCTGCCTGTCTGCCACGCCCCCAGTGATTCATCTCATAGCACAACGGCAACACTGGTTTTCTACCGCTATCACAGCATCTGATCTGCAATAAAAAAATAATTAATGATTTTATCAACGTTTAGTGGAAATATAATTTCTACAACAAAGCTTCTTTTTTAATGAGACCAGACGAAAAAAAATCCAGCATGAACTTGCCTCAAGCAAATGTTTCATTTTTCGCGCCAATTCAAATTTTTGTTGATGTGCCATGGTTCAGTAGGGCTCAGAAACATCGGAAATACAGGAGCTACACACGTTTGGGGGAGCTCCTGAATAGCTAGATTTGTTCACAAGAAGATAACGATTCGAATGAGCGCATCGGCGATCAATATTTCCGTTATGGCAAGCATTTTATTTCAGGCTGAATGCAGAGCACAGTTCATTACATGTCAAATCATTATATTCAGCGTTACCGACCATTTTGGCTTCTCAGACTTGAAAATTAGACTGCATGTGACATTGTTACTATGTGTAGAGAGTTTAAAGTGATTTGATTGCGTTTTGCGTTAAAAATTCCATGTTGGCCCTCCGCAGTCACTTGAAGACGCGGTGTACCCATATCTACGGGACTGTATGAAAGGGATCGTTCGTTTGCGGAAGTTTATTAGGGGAAGTCTTTCCTCCGGAACTGTTATGTGCGGATTGTTTGTTAGCGGAACTGTATGGATCGGATTTTTTTTCATCGGAACTGTTAAAATCGGATTTATTAAAAGCGGAAGTCTTGCCAGCGGAAGTTTATTTGCGGATATTTTGTTTCCGGAACCGTTCTTTGCGGATGTGTTTTCAGCGGAACTTACGACAGCGGAACCTTAAATTCCGGATATTAGTTTTGCGGAACTCGGTGAAGTAAATTTTTTTTGCTATTAACATTTGGAGAGCCTATTTCATTGTTTATAAGGCTTCGGCTTAGTCATTAGCACAGACTGTTCGTTCTAAGCGAGATCGCCGAGTATGAGGCTAAGAGTTAGTTTTCAGTTTAGGCTTAGGATTAGGCTTAGGGTTTGGGAAGGGCTTGGGCGCGTAGCGCCCGAGCCCTTCTCCAAAGGTTGAGCCTAAGCCTAAGCCTACACTGAAACCTAAGTTTTATGCCCCCGCCTTGGACCATTAGCACCGCGAAGCGGAGGTGTCCAGCGTGGTTTTCCACTCATGAATGGCGCTTTTATAACAGTTCCGCTTTTGACGGTTCCGCTTTTTAAAGTTCCGCTTTTGACGTTTCCGATTTTATCACTTCCGATTTTTATACTTCCGATTTTGAACTTTGAAATATCCGGAAATGAAAAAATCCGCTGGGTACAGTTCCGCTGAAAAACGATCCGGTTTATAAAAATCCGATTTTTACGGATCCGCTTATAACAATTCCGCTGGGTATGGATCCCCACTTAACGGTTCCGATGCGAACAGTTCCGCTAATATAGTTCCGCAAATGAACGGTGCGCTTTTAAGAGTTCCGCTCCGTAGGCGCGATCGAAGACGCGTGCCCTGGGAGATAACACATACTGGCCCGAAAAACCAGTTTCGGGCTGAAACTTGAAAATAAAACCCACTCAACATTGTTTTTAGTCCAATATCTTTCCAGATATGAATTTTTAACTCAATTGGAGAAAATTTTATTTTTGGCCAAATCATCCAAAAAACGTGATGGTTCAGTCGAAGCTTAGCTGCAGGCACTCGT